>LGRX02021243.1:0-15486 GCA_001247695.2 Cymbomonas tetramitiformis
CAGGTATGACGATGACATATTTCCCGCGCGCGCGGGAAATCTAGGGGGTAGGTGCGTGGGAAGAAAACTTGGTACAGGTATGACGATGACATATTTCCCGCGCGCGCGGGAAATCTGGGGGGGGGTGCGTGGGAAGAAAACTTTGTACTTATGCAGGTGAGAAAGGGTGTGAAAATGCGTTGAGAAAAGTGAGAAAAAATGCGTGTAACCTCCCATTACTCGGATATGACAAGGAGTACCCGAAGGCAGGTCCAGGTCACCCCGTCACCGTCAGACTTACAGACAAAGGAAGATGTAGGGAGGGTCGCAGCGGGTGGAGGCAGAGGCTCTCACGTACGAGGCAGGTGCCGGTCACGGGTCCCCGAAGGGTACATAAGGTCGTAGGAGTCAAGGTACGGCATGCAACATTCACATAACAGGTCTTGTGCATGCTTGCTAAACCTCTAGGCCAACTGTCAATCTATCGGTTGGTTGTATTCCGTACATTATTTTCAAAACCAAATCATAAAGTACCTGCAACAAAGTACCTGCAAAGCACAGTCAGATACAAAACCCAAAACAGGACAAAACAGAGGGTACTCACAGTCAGATCATGCTGCTGCTTTCTGAGTAGGCCTCCATGTCGAAAATCCAAAAGATCTGGCAGCCTGAATCACTGCCTTTTGCATATCCATGTAGCCGTCAAAGAGCATGTTGAAGTAGGGCACGGTGTTCTTGGTGGGAGGAACCGGCTTGGTGTAGGGGTCAGCCAAGTTCTTTTCCGAAGGTACCCTCCAGCATATGATCCAGCCCAGTCTGACAAAGTCTCTGAGCATACGGGAATCTGACCAGAACATGCTTGATTTTCTGGGATAGTGGGATGTTCTCAGCAATAGATCTGCATGTGATACGGGCTGATAAGCGAGCCCTTAGTATATCAATATAAAGCGCTGTGTTATAGAACGGTAACACACGCGTAAGTTATTAGCGGGGATGAGTGCAGACTTCTGTGAGAAGATACTGCTCTAGCACAACGCTAGCTCATCTATACCATATGTCTCCCATCACATAGATGGTACCGCCATTGGGTTGTGAACCCGAGACATTGGTTGAACGACCAGTATCGGCAGAACGAATGATGCGTTCGCCCTATGATACTGCGCATGCTTGTTCCGCACATGCTAGAAGCGAAGATGATTTTCTTGTTTGTTACTTCAAGATTGTATCTTGCTTTGCCATCTTCGAGTTCGACATACGAACTCTCGATGACAGGTTTCCTTCAAGTCTTTCCTTGAATAAATGACAGATGATGTGACTTATCATCTCGATGACATGTACAGTCATAGTCGACCGTACTGACGACTGTCTGTCATTATAATATATGACATGACTCGTCATGACTCGACATGACATGACATGGTATGACATGTCTGACAGGTATGACACATGTGTCATCTGTCATAACCCTGACAGATCTCCCCTCTTAAAAGAGTTGTGACCTCACAACGGGCATACCTTTGTATATGTCTTTGATGTCATTGTTGTTGTTGCTTCTGCTGGTACCAGTCTTCTTACACCGATTTGAGGCGTCCCTCATGGTGTTTTAGGATTTTGGGGGGAACTGAGTCCACTTTAGTCCCTCACCTTAGCATGATGCCTTACAGGCTATGCCTTACAGTTCTTAGGAACGATGTAGCCCCCTTTGAATTGCGTATCGTATTGCAGAGTGACGATTCAAGGTTCAATGAATTGCGTTTCGTGATACAGATTGACGCTGGATTACTGATTGATCCACACGTATCGTGCATCAGAGTGACGATTCAAAGTATCCGAGGTGTACGTTACGGATTATTTGCGCTAGCCGTCGACGCTTTTGCGAACGATGATCCCACGGAATTAACAAATTCTCATTAATCGAACGATTCTCGGCCTTATATATACAACTGATCGTTTGCTGTTCGTTTCCACAGTTGTTATATATTGTGCACCCAACCCTTCCTCCCCTCTTGAAGCAACTTCGGAGGTTCACAGGCGGTCATGGGGAGCCCGTGTTCATTTCCGGAGTTATTTCACCGGGGGCTTGTTTTAATGCAAACAGAGTGGCGCTGCTTAACGGGATTGGACTTATAATCCTTTACCCGGTCTGCTCACTCTTGAATTATTGGTCCAGTACGCACGCTTTGACGAACATCTATCGCGATGAGTGAGAGTGGATTCGCCACGTACTAATGTGAAATTTATTTTAGTTATGTTTGTCAGGCATAACTTAGGATCACAACTCCGCCTACCTCAGTCGATGTCTCCGGTTTCGTAGCTTCGGATGACTGGCCACAGAATCCGATGACTAACCACGGTCTTGGCAAAGGTAGCATTCAGCAGTTTTTATTTATCCACAGATATGATATCTCGCATGTGTGCGTATCTGTGTAAGGGTATGATTTTGTACAAGGCTCACTACACCTTTAGTAGCAAGGAAGGATCAATTTCCCGCTTCTATGCAACATAATGATAAAACATTAAGAGCAAGGTATATAGATGATCGACATGTATTAGTATATATTACAAGAAGTAAGGGCATCAGGCTTAATATAATGTTTGGCCTTCATAGGCAGCTATTATGTCTGCTGCATTGGTCAGCTCTGTGGCTTTGACCCAGGTGTCATGCTCAGGGCCGTAGCCTGCATATCGCACTAAGTAGTACTTAACACCTCTAGTGATCTTATCTGAGAGTATGTGTGATATCTCAAACAGTGGTTGCCCTTCTTCGGTGATCATCTGTGGCAGAGGCAAAGGTGCTTGGATCGAGTCGTTATACAGCTCTAATCTGGATACAGGCTGTACCGGATGAATACGGATATCAAGGTCTCCGAAATCTAACTCGTATACACTAGGAAGGATTTGTGTTAAAAACTGTTAATGATGTGTTAAAAAATGTTAATCGAGTGTTAAATAGTGTTAATGTGGGAACTGGGTGTTAATCAAGTGTTAATACGCGAAAATTTTCATAATGGGCTATATTATAGGCGGAAAAGTGTTAATGAGGTGTGAAGAGAGTGTTAACCGTTGGCGAGGGAGTGTTAATGGGACAGTTCAGGAGTGTTAACGGAAGGCTGCATCTGTTAATCGCGGTATAATCACGCTGCTGGGAATTATATTGGAGCCAGAACACACGCCTGTTTCGCCGATACATTTGAAAAGTGTTAATACCCAGCGCAGCCACCGTGATGTGGGTGTCCTGGCGAGATAATCATTTCAAAATGCAGTCGCCACTGACAACGCCCATGCCCATCGACGATCGACAGGATCATCTACGGTAGATATAGGTGCATCCGCGAACACCAAACGCATGAAGACCTTATTAAGACCTATCTAGCTACGTACGTAGGATGGAACGATAGTTGGACGTAGGTAGCTAGCGAAATCATTTCTGAGCTGACGTTCTGCCCGAGCAGACCAGCATATATAATATATTTGTTACAAGAGAAACCCGAGTCTGTAAAATTTGTAAGGTGCTAAATCGTTGCACGGTCGCTGTTATATTTTTATCCACACGTTTATAGACTGCAAACCAAAGGGTGGGGTTGCGTGGTGTTCGTTCATAACAGATGGATGACCAGGGGAGCGCAAACTTGGCGACTGCTGGAAAGCAACCGCGAACTGCTAATAACGCGGTAAGTGCAGATTGTGGAACAGAATCTTCGTTTATTTTAAGTGTGAGTAAACTGATGCGGGCGATGTTCAGGCTCCCGGTGGCGCACATCGGGGCGCGGGGTTAGTTGGGCCCGCTAAGGTAAACGCCGGCACCGGAGCATTTGTGCATTTTTAGCTTGTTGCGAGCGTTTTATATAAGCCGGAGGTCACGCTGGGGACATACCGTCGCCAGCGTGGCCTGCTTCTGGTTGGTTGAAGTGTTTCATTTTCGTGTTCACCGGGTTACATCTTTTTACTGTGTTGAAGCCTCTGCGGACCGTGTAGCGCGTGCGCTGATCGCCAACGGGCCGGTCGCGCAACGATGCGGCGGTTATGCAAGCCTCTTGTCCCTGTTTTTTTAAGGGTGTTCTTCGTATAAGCCGGAGGTCACGCTGGGGACATACCGTCGCCAGCGTGGCCTGCTTCTGGTTGGTTGAAGTGTTTCATTTTCGTGTTCACCGGGTTTCATTTTTTTAATGTGTTGAAGCCTCTGCGGACCGTGTGGCGCGTGCGCTGATCGCCAACGGGCCGGTCGCGCAACGATGCGGCGGTTATGCAAGCCTCTTGTCCCTGTTTTTTTAAGGGTGTTCTTCATATAAGCCGGAGGTCACGCTGGGGACATACCGTCGCCAGCGTGGCCTGCTTCTGGTTGGTTGAAGTGTTTCATTTTCGTGTTCACCGGGTTTCATTTTTTAATGTGTTGAAGCCTCTGCGGACCGTGTAGCGCGTGCGCTGATCGCCAACGGGCCGGTCGCGCAACGATGCGGCGGTTATGCAAGCCTCTTGTCCCTGTTTTTTTAAGGGTGTTCTTCATATAAGCCGGAGGTCACGCTGGGGACATACCGTCGCCAGCGTGGCCTGCTTCTGGTTGGTTGAAGTGTTTCATTTTCGTGTTCACCGGGTTTCATTTTTTAATGTGTTGAAGCCTCTGCGGACCGTGTAGCGCGTGCGCTGATCGCCAACGGGCCGGTCGCGCAACGATGCGGCGGTTATGCAAGCCTCTTGTCCCTGTTTTTTTAAAGGGTGATCTTCATATAAGCCGGAGGTCACGCTGGGGACATACCGTCGCCAGCGTGGTATGCTTCTCGTCGTTTGAAGTGTTTCATTTTCGTGTTCACCGGGTTTCATTTTTTTACATGTGTTGAAGCCTCTGCGGACCGTGTAGCACGTGCGCTGATCGCCAACGGGCCGGTCGCGCAACGATGCGGCGGGTTATGCAAGCCTCTTGTCCCTGTTTTTTTAAAGGGTGATCTTCATATAAGCCGGAGGTCACGCTGGGGACATACCGTCGCCAGCGTGGTATGCTTCTCGTCGTTTGAAGTGTTTCATTTTCGTGTTCACCGGGTTTCATTTTTTTACATGTGTTGAAGCCTCTGCGGACCGTGTAGCACGTGCGCTGATCGCCAACGGGCCGGTCGCGCAACGATGCGGCGGGTTATGCAAGCCTCTTGTCCCCGTTTTTTTAAAGCGTGATCTTCATATAAGCCGGAGGGCTGCTGGGGACATACCGTCGCCAGCGGTCTTCTTCTGGATGATGAAGTGCTTCCGGTTGTTTGTTGCGTCCTACTTAGGAAGCTCCATCAGCGACCGCAGCCGAAGCTGGAGGGGGTGCCTCCGCCCCCCCCGCTGCTGAAGACGCGGCGGCTGCGGCTGGCAGCAAGGTACGCATTGCACCCGCCATTCCCGCTTCCTGCTGCGTTTTCCCCGCCCCCCCCCCTGAATATACACACTTCATTCCCAACGAACGAGTATGCGGTCATCCATCTTGCAGGCCGACCCCCGGTTCTTATTTTGGCTTCCACTACAGCCTGCCTGTGACGCGTACCGTGTTGCTCGTGCGCTGCACGCCAACGGGCCGTGCGCGCCTCGTAGCCGCGGGGTTTTAGTGTTTCACCTCACGCCCGTGACGTGTACCGTGTTGCTCGTGCGCTGCACGCCCACGGGCCGTGCGCGCAACGGTCCCGCGGAATTTAAGCGTTTCACCTCACGGCAAGCTGCGTAAAATTTCCTCGCGCGAGCGTGCCTCGTCCATATCGTCCCCCGGAGTCCTCCTGTCCGGTTCGGGGTGTGTCCAAAGATGTCCGGTTGCGAGACCCGCCGCTCTAAGTTGAACCGTGGCTGTGCCGTACTCGTACCTCGTCGGTGGCCCGCCAACGGGCCGGGCGCGGAAGGTGGCCGCGGTGTGCGTCCGTTTTGCCTACCTTCCAGCATACCTCTCCGATGTTGCTGATACCATGGTGTCTGCAACCGACACCTAACCTGTGACACAGCGGACAAGTCCTAGGCAGGCATGCTATCTTAGGGGGCATATCGCTCCCATCAGTCCGGTTCTTTGCGTTGTCCAACATGTTTCGGTGTGCGCCACCTTTTGCCGCCGTGTGTGCATTGGGTGGCCGCAATATCCCACACCGTATATACACACGGTACACTGATCCAGGTTAACCAACAACCCTGGGTTTGCGGTTTGTTTCCTAGCGGGGGGGAAAATTCAAACGGCGCACAAATCGTTTCCTGAAGCGCCAGCAGCAACGAATCACTACTGCAGACAACAGGCATTATGACGAGGGTCTCCAGGAGTATCTGGAAAACCAAATTCGCACCGTGTCCGACGGCATCCCGTTTCTAAGTCACGTCGCCATGCGCGCGGGGTGTTCCCATGTGGAACCGACGAATATCCTCGAGCCGAAAGATGCCGAACGGGTGAGTGGCGCGTACGGCGCCGTCACACGAGGTTGCACACTGGACCGCACGGACCTGGTCGTGGTCAAAAGGTTTTGCAAAACCTCGGGGCTAAAGCCGCACCCCAAGACCAAGCAGCTGCCCAAGGAGTTCAAGCGGTGTGCGCAGGAGCTAGTCATGACAAAACTGGCGTCGGAAGCAGCACCCACTTACGTCGTGCCCTGTTCACGGTATGGTGTGGAGACCAGAACTCGGCAAGCGCTGCAGGTCGGGCTAGATCCGTTCCTCCTCATGCCCGATCGCGGCCGGACGCTGTGGGAATTCATGCGGGTTCCGCCTGAGGGTGGATTAACCTTGGAGGTCAAGCTGCTACTTGCCAAGGAGTTGCTGAAGGCGTTTTCGCAGTTGCACTCCAAGGGTATCGTGCACGGCGACGTCAAGGGTAACAATGTGGTCGTTGCCGAAGCGCTACCGTGCGCGTCCGCGGGCGGCATCACGCTGCGAGTCATCGACTTCGGAGTTGGCTGCGTCGATCGAGAAAACCTGAAGTCTGCGCATGACGAGCGTCCTCTCGGTCGAGAGCACCGCCGTTATCTTGCTCCTGAGCACCGGGATCACGACCCAAGCAGGCCAGGAGACATGTGGTCTGTGGGTGGACTCCTGGTCCAGCTCTTCCAGCACCCGCAGGCTGGTGGATGGCGAACGTCACCAATGGGACTATATCCTATGTCAAGCGAAACCGCAGAATGGATTCATGAAGCATGCACTCATGCAGCGCCTGAAGGAATGCTTCCGCGTAGACATGGACAAGCGTCCGACAGCCGGGAATCTGCTGCGCACGTTTGAGCACACTAGGATCCAGACCGTCGGTGAGAAGGATTTACCGCCTCGTATTGAGCCGGCTGAGTGATTTCCAATAGGGCCGACGTGTGAACATGACAAATGTATACATGTAAATATAGCGCCGACATTGCCGTAAACAAATTGGTCCATGCATGTATTCCTATCGTATCACGCATAACGCGCTAGACACATACATGCATTTGCCTACCGGAGGTCACGCTGGGGGACATACCGTCGCCAGCGTGGCCTGCTTCCGGTTGGTTGAAGTGTTTCATTTTCGTGTTCACCGGGTTTCATTTTTTTAATGTGTTGAAGCCCCTGCGGACCGTGTAGCGCGTGCGCTGATCGCCAACGGGCCGGTCGCGCAACGATGCGGCGGTTATGCAAGCATCTTGTCCCTGTTTTTTTAAGGGTGATCTTCATATAAGCCGGAGGTCACGCTGGGGACATACCGTCGCCAGCGTGGTATGCTTCTCGTCGTTGAAGTGTTTCATTTTCGTGTTCACCGGGTTGCATTTTTTAATGTGTTGAAGCCTCTGCGGACCGTGTGGCGCGTGCGCTGATCGCCAACGGGCCAGTCGCGCAACGATGCGGCGGTTATGCAAGCCTCTTGTCCCTGTTTTTTTAAGGGTGATCTTCATATAAGCCGGAGGTCACGCTGGGGACATACCGTCGCCAGCGTGGTATGCTTCTCGTCGTTTGAAGTGTTTTCGTTTCGTGTTCACCTACACATACATGCATTTGCCTACCGGATGGTGACCTTTTGCAAGGCTAGTGTCCAGCTTATTATATGCAAGCGTCTGCCTCCTATGAATGGTCTACCTCATCATTATTGTCTCTAGGGGTCTTGGGGTTCTTTCGTATGTGCGAGCTCGTATAGAGAATTCCTATCCGGTAATGTTACGAGCCACACCGGTTAACACACAGGTGCACGGAGGGTTTCCTATGGGGGGCATATTGTTCTCGGGAGGTTTGCCGTGCTCGCCATGTATATACTCCTGTCGTTTGCATGCAACTACATGTTGTGCGCTTCCCGGTGGCATATCGTTGCTGAGGAAGTCACACGGTGTTCGTGTTGCGTGCTGTCGCACAGATGTTCCCCGACTGCCCGCCCGAGGTTGCCCACGGCGATGACGATGCATCTAAACAAGTCGTGGAAGAACTACTACGGGATCATGTCCATATGATCCCGCCTCCCGACACCGTGAAACCAGTCGGGCACAACGAAGCAGGCTTTCTGCCTATTATGCCCAAAAAACTGACACCTGACGTCCTGCGCGACTTGCCATGGTGGGCGTATCCGTCTGATCGCCCTCCCCCGGCAGAGGGCACCGTGGAAGACGGGGAGGCATGCACCTTGGATTGGAAGTGGTCCGTGCAGATGCTGGATGCGGCCTGCTCGGAGGGCGTCCTGAAGGAAATCATTGACATTTGCGACCGGCACCTGGTTGCCAGTGCCAGTTGGAAAGATATGTATGATAGGTGGCGCAGTCGAGCATCTGACGTATTCCTGCCTACCCTCCGGGAGCACTACGCGCTGTGGCGCAAGGGAGTGTTGAAGCCGGTTGTTCAGGTGTCCAAGGAAGGGACAGCTGGCGTTACAATGGAGGACACTGTGGGCGACCCTCGTGACTGGGTGCAAGTCGTGGATGCCTCGATGATGCGCGCGACCCAGGAAAAAACGGAGTGCGAGGATGAGCTCGCGCGGCAACGTAGTGAGCACACGGACGGGTTTAATGCTATGCTCACCGTGTTCATGACGTATGTGGTAGACTACCAGTTGCTGAAGGCTGAGGTCCTGTTCTCTCATAAGGAAATCGGCGCGGACTTCACATCCGGATCTCATCAACTGGGTGAGGGCGTGCGCTATACCATACAGGCCGACTGGCATGTTGGGCACTGGCTATTCCCATCCATCTTCACCACCGTGAAGCATGGCCTTGTGGACGAACCGCTGCGGTCTGGGATTTTTGCTGCTACGGGAAAGCGGGTGAAGCGGGCCTACGACAAGCCGTCGCCTCTAGGGCGGGACCTCGAGAGCTTTATACAGTTCCATCACACCGATACCAAGTTTCCCAAGGAAGGCAAGGGATCCTGGGGCTGGCCGGATTACGACGTGTTCTCATGTGGCCTGTTGCTGAGGGCCCAATGCCTGACGGAGGTGCTACCCGAAACGCAGCGGGCCTGCAATTGGGACAGGTTTTGTTCCATGGATTACAGCCTCGTGGTTCAAAACTCCAGGCATGGCGATCCCACTTCGGCTCCCTTCCGTCGTGTTCACCTCGGGGGTCCCATGGGAACACTGTGGTTCTGGCCAGCCGACCGCATGGCGCACCGCGGTCTTTCTCCAAGTGGGCGCCTCCCGCTCGACCGTACTCGTCCTAAGCAGTTCTACTTCGTGATCTACTCCGCAGCCAGAGTGCGTACTAAGGGAACCATTGACCTGAATAACGCGGTACTCGGCAGCCCGCACAGTGTCATCTCGCAATATGGCTTGGCGTGCCGCATGATGTGCGTCGCGTGTGGAGACGAAATACGATTTGCGGGAGGCTACGACACCTTGCCAGGTGTTTGGGCGTGTTCCCTGTGCAGATCAGGCGTTCTGGGTTGTGACGCTCTGCGTACTATCGGAGCCGTGATGTGTGGTCCGTGCCAGCGTGTGCGGCGCGAAGCTGAAGTCCGGGCGCCACTATCCGCGCATGAGAAGCACCCGGGGCAGGCGGCCACATTGGCCGATTACTGCCAGTTAGACGAGGCCGAGGCGAAGCTGCATGCACTCCTGAATGTGGAGGACCTAGGCCTTGCTTGGAACAAACTCCGCGGGGTGCTCGGCGCTGAGGCGTGGGGACGCGCGGATGCCACGGTGAAGCACAGGATCGCCAACCTGACTTGGGGTGACGGTGAACATCCAACCGGTGAACGTCTGCCGGCGCGGCCTTTGCATGACTCTGGCGACGGCATCACTGCTCTCTGGGACCGACGGGCTACCCGTGACGATGCATTCTCATCTTTTGACGATCACCAGTTGTACCGGGAACTGGGTGTCTGCTGCCCGGGCTTGCGTAGTGTCGTGTTCGGTATGCTTACCGCGTTGAACGCGCAGCGCCTGCGGACAGCCGGTATTCCTCTTGGCGCGGACAAGTCCCACAGGAAACAACACCTGTTCCATACGGACGCGGAGGGCGGGCTGCATGTGAACATACGTGTTGCTGAACTCTTGCAAAGTCCTGATCAGCTGGACCTGGGTTTCGCAAAGAAAGTGGCTGCGAAGCTGTCGCACCGATGGGATCCCGGACATGCACGATCCCTCGTCGTGCGATGCGATTGTGCATACGAGACTGGTGGAGATGCGTCGCGAGCGATGCCCGGCAAGTGCATCGTGCGGGCAAGTGCATCCCATAAAGACCATGGGGAGTACCGCGTGCGTGCTCTGGGTGCGTGCCGTAACCAACAGAGAAGCAAGGCAGCAGCCGAGCCTTCCATGGATCTCGCTTCTGAGGAGGCATTGCGAGCGGCAACCGCAAACGGTTTCCAGCCAAACGCTGTTCCGCCAAACTTTGCACCAAACTTTGCACGTGTTTCGTTCGGTACCGATGACGTCATCCTGATGCCCACGGACCCCCGGGGGCGTATATTGGAGGCATCCTTCGACCATCCCGACGAGATTTTCCCTAATGTGCTGCCGTTAGCACGTCGCGTGCTGGCTCACGTGCATTGGCCGCTCGAGGGTAATGCAGACCGTTTTACTTCTCTCGCGGAGTTCGAGCAGGCCTTGGCCAAACACGGCCTGCGACGAGTCCAGACAAAAGGGGACGGCAACTGCTGGCTGCACGCCTTGGGTGTACACATTCCGGAAGTGCTTGAACAGGGTTCCTCCGTGAAGGTCCTAACAATGAACTTCCGTAACGCCATCTGCGCGTCGTACGATTTCAATCGGCAGCTTTACCCCACCGGGATGCTCGACGCTAGTCTTGCTGACGGAGAGCCGCCACTGCGCAAAATCCTGCTTACTGCCCAAGCGTACAACGAACCGCAGTTCCTCCATATCATTGCGAAAATGCTTCGGCGAGTTATTCAGGTGTACACTCTGTGGCCGATGGTCGACGTGCCAGGGGTGGGGTGCAATGTTCCCACCGATACCGATGCTCTGGCACGATACTTGCCGCCTTTCAGCATGAAATATATTTGCCCACATCCGTCACTGGGCTTGGCTAGCCGTGAACCGGTACGGGTCGCCCATTACGTTCAATTTAATAAGTTTCCTGGACACTACGAGCGGATCGAGGCAATTCCAGATCCAGGTAGATACCCGTGTACACACCGTCGTGAGGTACTGTTTTCGAATTGTCTCTAGGGGTATTGGGGTTCTTTGGTATGTGCGAGCTCGTATAGAGATTCTTTATCTGGTAATGTTACGAGTCACGCTGGTTAACACACAGGTGCACGGAGGGTTTTCTATGGGAGACGTATTGTTCCGTGCTCACCTTGTTGGAGGTTTACCGTCCGCACCTTGTTTAGACTCCTGTTGCTTGCATGCGACTACATGTTGTGCGCTTCCCGGTGGCATATCGTTCGCCAGGAAGTCACACGGTGTTCGTGTTGCCCGGCAGCACAACATGTCGTTGTAGCCCGGCAGAGCATGTACGGCCTGGGGTTGCTTACCTATGCCTGTGATGTGTGTATGTACCAGAGGGAGCCATGGACCACACGCAGTAGTGTGCAGTACCCGGTGTGTCGCTCGTTACGACAATGGTTGGTGGTGCCGGTGCCGAAGGACGGGAAATGTTTCATCTGGGCCTTGGCGATGGCTGTCTACGGCACTCGGGATGTGACTCGTGGAGCCGTGGCGGTGATAGCGGCTCGCATTGCCTGGGGTCATACGCAGACCGGCATCCGGCACGAGCAACAACGCCAACTGTGCGAAGAATACAATTGTCACTGGGGATACTTGACGGGCAGGACACTGAGGATCTACTCGGAATGTAGATATGAGAATGTCCTCCCGCTGAGCCTCAGCACACCTTGTCACGTAGACCTAGTACAATTTAGAGGGAAGCGACCCTCCTTGTGTAGGATTTCCGAGCTACGTTCAATCGGGATCTCGGTACAGTACACCTGCTCAACGGATGTTGAAGCTTCCATCGATCTAACCATCTAATCATCGTAAGCTCCTTGTTATATGGAATGTTATATGCTGGCGTGAAGCGATTCCAGAAGCTACTTGTTGCCAATCCTTTTGGGGACCCTTGTGGGGATCCCAAGTTCCCAATCCTTTTGGGGACCACTCGAGGGCACCTTGCGTGTACCGATTACCCGCTCGCTGCCTTGTGCCCGCCGGTACACTTCGTGTTAGTGCATTCCAGCTCCCGATGTCATGGTGATGGTCCGTGCACGGGGCATATGTCGGGATGCAGGTCGAGTATCACACATACCTCGGTAGAGTGGGCGGGCTTGCATCGTTGGCAACTCATAAAACTGTGGGGACAAGAGGGTAGAGCCCAGCAGGGCTTTTGGCCAGAGAGTGATTCCGACAGCTTCGGGGAGCACGCCCTTGCACTGTTGAATGACGTCTACGGTGAGAGTCGGCTACAGCATGCTCGGTATGCCATGGTCGGCGAGTGTCCTCTGACACCGGGAGCAAGCTACTTCGAGTTTGCTGGGGTGCCCCGTCCGGGTTGGGCGGTCCCTGAGTTTGGCGAAGGCTTGCTGCGTATACGTGTGTACACCAACCCCGTGGACGGCGGTGACTGCCATGGATGGTGGGGTGAGGTAGTGCTCGTCCGTGGTCCGTGGGCACACCCATGCCTTCACTACACTAACGCCTTCCAGTCGTTTCTCGTTACCAGTTTGCACCGTGACCTCACGGATGCCCCCACCGTTGCCAGCCCCCCTGCGGTTGGGGCTGTCTCGAGGGTATTGACACCCACCCAGCTTGGGGAACGTGTGGACGACGTGAATACTGTGTACACCGCCTTCATAGCATGGCGTGGCTACGTCCGTCTTGTATGCTGTGCCATGTGCGGCCTGCTGGCTGCTAATCGAAAGTGGTGCCCGTGCCGACGTGTAGCGTACTGCGGCCCTAGCTGCCAGCGTGCTCACTGGAGAAGCCACAAGCCAGAGTGTGCGTGGAAGACGACGGCCGACAATAGCCAGGGAACTCGACCGGGCCTTTAGAGCAGCAGACTGGCATCTTACCACTTAGGAGGACCGCCCCCCTATCTAGCTGTAACAAAACACTTTTATATGAAGATAGTAATCTCCATTTGCCTGGTGGCCGTGTGCTGCCTACTCCATGATGTTCCGGTAGCGATGGATTGATGTCTTGCGTGATTCGTAATATCCCTGTGCACACGGATGTCATGGTTTTGCGGTGATAAAACTTCGTTATGATAAAACTTCGGACCCGCTGTATTGCATTGAATTTACCCGCTCGCGCTGGGGTGTGATGTAGGATCCGTGCATGATCTCCGCGATTGCATCCAATTCGGACGACACACGCCTTTGGGTTGATATGACAACATACTTGCAGCGAGTCGGCCGAACGTTCGTCAGAATCCGCCGAATGCGCCTTGCACGTGGCGCGGTGGGGAACCACATGACACTCCTGTTTCACGGACACACGTGGTTGGACAACGGACACACGTGGTTGGACACACGTGGGATGCCAATTAACAGATGGGGGCTTCTGCGCACACAAAACGCAGCCCTAGAAACTGCGGAGAGGTACCTGTTGAACGTCCCGCCTAGGTTGGGACCTGATAACGCCGCGCGCCTTATGTTGGGACAGCGTGTGGGCACGGTGTGTTCTCGCGAGGGGCTCCTCCCATGTCGGCAAGGGTTGTTCCTGGCCCTTGTGCTGACCACGTTGCGCACGATATTCCGGTTTGTACACGATTGGCGCATGCAGGGTGAGAGATATGGAAACATCATTGTGTGCGGTGTGTTGTACCCTCGGTGGTCGCGCGAAAGTTGGAAAACCGGTCATTTCCCTTCGGTTACTGTCATGGAGTTCGTGGGGTGTCTTCCAGGGGGGGGTGGTTTGGAAGGTGCGGGGGAGATCCTCGTGTTGTCGGATACCTCGGGGAACCCGTTCGAACCGGTAATGGTAAGCACGGGATGCAATGTTTCGCAGTTTGCACCGTTGGTGACATTTCGACTGTCGAGCGTGCGCTCGGAAAACGCGCACGGAGGAATGTATCCGTGGTACTACCGGTATGCGATGTTTCGTGCGGATGTTGGGCTTGGATCGAGGGCGGACGCGCAATCGCACGCGCACAAGTGTTGGCGCACGATACTGCACATGGAGGAAAAGTGTTCACAGCCTGCTGTGGCATCGCGCAACGGAAAGAAACGGGATCCCTGTGCGCAATGTGGGGCGGACCGGCGGGCTGTTGTCGGCGGACGGAAGTTGTACAAGTGCAGCAAGTGTCTCTCCGCGGTGTATTGCGGCGAGGAGTGTCAGAGAGCACACTGGGAATCTACCCACCACCGGGAGTGTAAGGCGCTGGCGGAAGCTCAGTGGGTTAGTTATTCCTGGCTCTGGGCACGCGGGGAATGGTCGTCTCGTCCTTCATGCTGTGCCACGTGCGGCCAGCGGCCTGCTAATCGGAAGTTGTGCCCGTGCCGACGTGTAGCGTACTGTGGCACCAACTGCCAGCGTGCTCATTGGAGAAGCCACAGGCCAGAGTGTGCGTGGAAGGCCCTCCGCCCTGCGCTGGACGTCGGAGTATGGATCTCATAGAAGCATAGTAGTTACAGTCTACCATTGTGGCGTGCCGGATAGCGGACAACTCCTCTGCCAACCCCTCATCAGTGGTTACCTATCTAGCTCTAACCAAACACTTTTATATGAATAATATTGATCTCCATTTGCCTGGAGGCCGTGTGCTGCCTACTCGATGATGTTCCGGGAGCGATTGATGTCTTGCGCGCATCGTAATATCACTCTGCTCACGCGCGGACCGTGTAGCACGTCCGCGTGCTTTGAATGCAACCGCCGTTTACAATCGGCGCTCACTCCTTTCCGTGAAATCACCTAGACACTATTACAAGTATTCTCTTAAGTTTTCTTAAGTTTGCTTAACTTTTCTTAAGTTTTCTTATCTTTTCTTAACTTTTTGCGTATAAACCCCCACAAGCCTCCATACGTATAAATTGTAGCGTTGCAATTAGCTATTGGCCGATGGAGTTATACGTTGATGATATAAGTAAAACTTAAGAAAACTTAAGAAAAATGACACCCAATGACACTTAAGACAAATGACCGATGACACCCACCCCACCCTATGACACTTA
>LGRX02021244.1:0-14968 GCA_001247695.2 Cymbomonas tetramitiformis
TGTGAGCTGGCGTGTTTTCGATAAACCCTAAACCCTAGTTTGAAATATTCTGGCACGATCCACCTTCAAGTTGCATAGCTTATTGCTGCTGAGAACCCTACCGATTAGAGCTATCAATGTGGCTGCGGTGATAGGTGAGTATTTCAACCATATTCAGAAGCACCCAGGCTTGGGGGAGGGCTGGAGGAGGGATCTGCATGTGTCAAATGCTGTCCCATTAGAGTAGTGACGGCGATAGCAGTCTAAGCGCTGACACACCCGTTGATGCAAGCACTGGTTTTGATTCTGTGTACAAGATTTTGCTGTTGTTGTTGCTGCTGCTGCCACCACTCACTTTCAGATGGTTGTTCTCGCGACACAGCTGCTGCGCTTCGCTTGGCGCTAGAGTGGGGAGGGGCTTTAGGGTTTGAGGCGGGGAGGAGCGTGTCCGCAGGGTGGAGGAGGGCAGCGTGTGCTTCGTCGCGTCCGCGCACACCTTTGACCCCTCCCTGGGGGACTTTTTCGCCACCCTCTGTGTGGGAGGCGCTCTGGCCCTCGCCCCTCGCCGCACTCTATTCTGCTCTCTCGGAGCCTGCCTCGCTATCACCGGTGTGCCTCTCTCGACCCATCCCGTTCCCGGTTCTTCCTGCCCCCAATTGCCCTTACGGACTGACAGGTGTACTTTTCACCTGGACTAGATTGCATCATTGTCATTGAAGACTTGTGAGAGGCTGAGCGAGACACTGTTTTCAGGGACCTCTAAGTCGTATGTTGTGTGTAGGGCAAACCTTGTCAGCCTGCGCCCAGTGGGGAGCTTGGTCGAGTCTCGTGCTCAACTCTGCAGTGCTCTGCGATGCCGACAGGATGCTTCAGGCTGCGCAGCCGTATCTCAGTGATGTCGATGCAAGAGAGCATCCGTTCCTCTTTGCTCCCGAAGCGCAGATGCCGGAATATCTCGCACTCAGGGTCACCTCACGGTGATTGCGGCAGGCGCCACCCACGTTCTCACAACGCCATCCCTCTTTGCCACGGTGGACGTCTTGGAGAAGTTGCCTGCGCTGCGGGTCGTGGCACTCGGTGGGTTCCTCCATCCCGTTCTTGCGGAGCCGCTCACTCGGGAGCCCACCGCACTCTGGGCGGCACGAATGCTGACGGCGTCGGGGACGTTGCCGCGGGCGCTCGATTTGCATCTCGTATAGCTGCTTGTACCGCACAGGGTCCCTGGAGTGCCTCACGCCAGCCCGGTCCCAAGGGGGGCCGGCACAAGGTGGGTGTGGTTAGAAGAGTAGCACAGGTCACATCTTCCTGACGGCAGGTGGAAAGGTTTAGGGCGTGGGTGTCACAAGGAGCACCGAGGTGATGGGACTTGCGTGCGCGGTCTAAGACTTCAGCAACATGTCTCAGGAGCCGGATGAGGGGGTTTGGGGGGGTTCAGGCGCCAGATGAGGGGGGTTGGGGTTCGGGCACCGGATGAGGGGATTCGGGCGCCGGATGAGGGGGTGCCCCGGCAGGCGGCGAGGCCATGCCGACGCGCCTTGCACAGCAATGGGCCTCGCGAGTGACGCTCATCAACACGTACGGTGTGACCGAGTGCTGCGTGTACCAGGTGGTGCATCGTTGGCTGTTGATGCACCTCGGCCACACCTTAAAGCCCTCGTCTCTGCACCGTGAGATCTGTGCGCTTGTTGTTTGCGCCAGAAGCCGAGGCAGCATCTGAACCGCACGCCAAATCTCACAGAGCGCCGAGCTGATGTGCGCTCACACAAGTCCTGCGGCCGGGCGCACTTGCGACAGGCATGCGCCGTGCTCTCCGCGGATGCCAGCTCCACCAAGGCCCTCGGGTCGCCCCTGCCGGTGCGCGGACAAGCCTTCTCCCTGCACTCCCATCTCTCTCTCTCTCCTTTCCCGCTCGCCCTCTCCCGCTCTTATATAAGAACAGTCACGCGACCCTCTGGTCAGTATTAGTGTAACCCCTGAGCCCTGCCTTGCCCTATGCCTGCCGCCACACTTATGGGCAGCGCCGCCGCTTCACCGCATGCGTCCGCTCGATGGAAGGCCTGGATCTCTTCCATCCAGCGCTCATCGACAAGCACTGAGTCTGCCGCGTGGCCCCTCGTAAAGCAGCCCAGGGGAGGTGCGACGCCCACGTGGCACATGCTACCTTCGTGCACATGCTACCCACTCCGAATGGAGCATGCGCCTCGTCGGTGTTCCACCATTTATCGAGCCTGCTGGATGTCGGACCAGTCCAGTGTACTCAGTCAGTCACTCGAGACCTCGAGGCTGCCGATCTTGGGGCCAATCTCGAGGTCGCCGATGTCGAGGCCATCGATCTCGAGGATGTTGAGATATGCCTGCCAGAGGGGCGCTCCTCCTGCGTGCTCTCACTCGGCGGGCTGCCTGGGTGCAGGGCAACCGGCTCTTGCTGGTCGCAGGAGATGGCAACGACGTCACCAAGCTGGTGCCAGACGTGCGCACCCACTGCGCCGCGTCTAGGGCACCACACAGCGCTCGTTCCCTCCTTGTACTCTGCGATCCACTTGCCAAAATCTCTGGCCAGCGCTGGCTTCGGCGCATGTCCGCCTCCACTTTGTCTCAGTGTGTACCAGCGTACACGAGCCTCGGCCATCGCAGTCCACATGCACCTGCTCTCACCTGACGGTGCCTGGCGTGCCCTTAAGCAGATGCTCTTACTATCTGACGGTGCCTGGCGTGCCCTTAAGCAGATGCTCTTACTATCTGTGATTTTCGCGTGCCGCATGAATGCTTTCTTACCTAACTCTGTGATTGCCACAGGCGTGCCCTTAAGCAGATACTCTTACCCTATCTGACGGTTCCTGGCGTGCCCTTAAGCCTTCGGCGCGGTTCCTGGCGTGCGCCCCTCCCTTGGAATGCTCTTTACTATCTGGCCGGTTCTGGCGTGCCCTTAAGCAGATGCTCTGCTCTCTCCTTACTATCCCCAGTTCCTAGCGTGCCCTTAGCAGATGCTCCTACTATCTGACGGTTCCTGGCGTGCCCTTAAGCAGATGCTCTTACTATCTGACGGTTCCTGGCATGCCCTGCACTGCTCTGACTGAATACTTACCGCACGTTTTGCTTCCTGACTGTAGACCCCGGGCCTTGTACAGATAAGGGTGCCGGGGGTGGCGCTTGAGGGGTAGGGGGATGTCGGGCGACAGGGAAGCAACGAAGAGGGGGAGATCTGGATCGCGGGGGCCCAGGTGCGTTTATATATGTGCGCTGTGCTTCCGTCTGGCCAGACCCTCCCAAGCCCCGGTTGCCTCACCGACCGAGCCCTTGATGGCAGGCAAGGCGAGAAGTGACTTGCTCTTACCCACTTGGGTGGGTTTTGGGCGATTGCCTGAGGTGTTTTGGTGAGGTGCTTTGGGCCCGCATGGTTCCCGGCAGAAGCACGCGGGAGCTGCAAGCGCTGGAGGAACAAGCCTTGCGGCGGTGTGCCAGGCCTCCATGCCAACGGCTGGGGCATGGGGCTTGGCAGGTGGGGAAGGGGTACTTAAACCGAGCGGAACTGACGGAAGCAAGGTTCGTCGAGCACCGCGGAATCGGACCCTGCTTCCGCACCGGAGACCTCGCCGTGGCCGCCCCGGGTGCGCCCCAGACCCCGGGCGGAGTGTCTCCTGCCCTTCCGTACCCGCATACACGCGCATGTGTCACGCTGACAAAGGCAAGTGGGGTGCCTTGCTCAGGTGGTTGGGAGCTGGTGGGGCGAAGGGACACCCAGGTCTTCCTGCAACCTTCCAAACCCATACTGCCCTGCTGCCGACAGCTCCTTGAGTGCCAGGTGGCGAGCTGTGGGGATTTCAGAGTGCCAGGTGGCGAGCTGTGGGGATTTTAGAGCGCCAGGCTGGGGTACCTGTGAGATGAACTCACAACGGGCATTTGGGCTGTGTGTACGACGGAGAAGCTGTCGGAGGTATACCAACGTGATTTGCGGTCGTCACGGCATCATCTCTGACGAGTGCGTCCGGCCAGCATGCGACGGCCCACATGCGCGATGCAAAGCAGCAGGCAAAGTCATCGTGTCAGGGAGAAGGGGCGGCTCGGGCAGTAGCTCAGGCGGGATCTGGGAGGTACAAACGTGCAGGTAAAGATCCGGGGCCGCCGCGTGGAGGTGGATGAGGTGGAGCACGTGCTGCTGTGCGCTGTGGGTCCCGCTTCACCTTCACCTGCCTCGTCCAGTGTCACGACGGCAGAGCCTCGAGGACCCTCCGCAGGCCTCCTGGCTGACGCCGCAGTCACCGCCAACCACGGCCAGCTGGTGGCGTGGTGCGTTCCCGGTGACGGGCTGGGGGATGCCTCTTCCCTCGACGCCGGCCTTCTTCAGGTGTGATGCACGGACCTTGGCCGTCCTGCCTCCACTCCCTGCCTCTCACCCTCCCTCCCTCACTTCCACTTTCGTGATCCACTTAGGAATCGTCGGTAGTGTCCCGCTCATCCCCCCCTATCACACCCGACTGACTCAAGCAATCTGCCCAAGTTTCTTGTTCACCGGTGCATACCGATGGTGGCCGCTTTGCCACGTCATACAGGCGAGCCAGTGGCGGTGGATCACAGGCGCGATGGGTAGAGCACCCTCTCTGTCTCTCGGGTCCCCTTACAGTCGGTTGTTCCATCACATCGGGGAGCTCGGCTGTCAGCCAAGCAGCCACAGCTCAGTGAGGCGCAGTATCAGCATGGCCGGTGGCTTGGGGCGTGTAGTGACGATGGCGGTGCGTGCAGGGAGGGTTCTGCTCCTGCTGCGTTGTGCCGGCTGAAACTGAAGCAGTGAAGGTACTCTCAACCGCGGGCGAGGAGGGACGTGGCAGGATGTGCTGCGAGGCGAGCTGGAAACCCGGCTGCCGGAGCACATGGTGCCGGCGCGCTTCGTGTTCATCCCGGCGCTCCCCACCACCTCCTCTGGCAAGGTGAGAATAGCGTGGCGCCGCTGTACACGCAGCTGGAAGCTATGCTCGCCGGAGACATGCTCGGGGACGCGGGTGAGAGGCGCACTCGCGCACGTAGCTGCGGGCGAGTATGTCGATGCGACTGAGGGGCACGCAATCAGTGTGCCCCGCCGCAAGACAGGGAAAGCTTGAGTGGGGTGGCCACTGAGTGGGAAGGAGGTGAGCTTTGACCTTGACGGTTCTGATTGATTCAAGGGATGGATTTGACGGTTCCCACTGATTCAATGGTTGCACTTGACGGTTTCAATCGATTTTGCCTTCGGGGCGGGAGATGGATGCAGGTGGCGCGTGGGGAGCTGGCAACCCGACCACTCCCGGAGGTGGTGGACGATTCGGCGCTCCCGTTAAGCTCCGGTTGGGAGGTGGCAGTGATGGAGGTGGGCCCCTACACCTGCCCTCAGATTCACCTCCCCCCTTAAGCTCACCGCCCCTTAGACACATCTTCCCAAGCGTATACCCCTTTCAGATCTACCGCCTCAGGCTCGCCATGGGCCGGGCTCGAGCACATCACCGCGACTCGGAACACACGCTCTCTAAACAGCGCCAGAAGCCTAGTGTGTTGTGCGCGCGGCGCCCATGCCTTCTGCAGGGCAAACTCCTCTATTCAATCGCGGCTTGAAATCAAATCACAATATATGGCTGCCTTGCTCCCGAGTGCCCGGCGCTGCATATTTATAGACCGCCATTCCTGGGACGAGCTTTCAAGATCCCGATGCCTGTGCCTGCGTCCCGTTGTATAACCATGGAATTGTGCAGCGGTGCCTGATCAACGACCGGTTGTTCTGGTATAATGCCCGAGGAGAGCATGAAACTCTATAATTGTAGATTTGCACCTCTAGCAGAATGCTTGGCGAGTGCACCACACAGAGCTAGAATGCTTGAGTCACTACATCATACGGGATGGAGGGATCTAGTCTTCCTGCGGCAACCTGCGCAGGAAGTCCGCAAAAATACACTCCTGTTTTCTTGGATAAAAAGCGAGCGCTCTTTGGCATGGTGCAGAGTGACGAAAATGTCCAGTGCGTTCCAGTGCGTCGGAGGCCTAGCGTGCCAGCTAGTGGAGATCCTTCTCTTGGAATTGCGTTCCGTCGTAGCGGCGCCGCAGTTGTGCATCCCTCTCGCACGCACCATCATGGCAAGCATGGTGACTTTGCCACCACCATCAGCATGGTGACTTTGCCGCCGCCTTATGGGGTGTTTCTTCGGATACAACGAGAACGTCTAATATTTTCATTAGCTCGTTACATTGGATCTGATCTTGGAAATGGTCGTACGAAGGTTGGCGTATCGCACCAGTCCCATTAGTCGCGGCCATCCGGACCTCGAACACGAAATTGGTGAGTGATGGCTCTTGCTGAGCACCGCCGATTAGTACATAATCCGCACCGTCTCTGCTCTTACTCCTAATGGTCCTCCCGGCCCTGCTATCAGGGAACTAGGGAGGGCTGAGGCCACGGGTGTGCTGGGGGATGAGGGGGATCGAACGTAGGCCTGGCAAGAAGAAATGGGGTGGGCAGTGCGGTCGGCTGGGGCGCATTTCACGGAGCTTGGGGGACAGTCGCTGGGAGCCCTCCGAGTATGTCACCGACTCTACACCGCCTGGGTTGCGCAGGGTGGAGAGACCTCTCGCCTCTCGCAGGACCCTCGGTGAGGAGAGCCTCCCCTCGCCTTGTTCGCCAACCTGCGCGGCATGGGGGCTCTGTGTCGGGACAGCGCGCTCCGGCAAAGTACCCTAGCAGACGCCGCTGATGGCCCGCAGTGAGGCCACGGTATCTCAATCCCTCCCGGGATGCCTTGCTCGATGGCCGCTGCATGCACCCGCTCCCTCAAGCTCGCTCACATTCCAGCGCACGTGGCAGCTTCCTTTGACGCTGCTCGGCTCCCAGGCTATGCTGAAGGCGGAGCAGCGGTCGAATGCACCAGGGAAGATGAAGCAGCGGGCCCGGCTGCGGCGGCCACAGCTGGGGGTGAATTTGGGGAGCTCCTGGGCCCCCTATCTCCGGTGGAGTTGCTGAAGGTGATTTGCAAGCCCGATCTTTGATGGCTAGGAGCACGTTAATGTGTGGAGCCCTCGACCTGGCTTGAGACCGTTGCGGTGCGGGCATCGCCTTCGCGGGTGAGGCGTGCCATTGGTGCGTGGAATGCCCCCGCAGTGTGACACTGTGTTCCACTCCGCCGCCCTGGCAGCACTTCCCTTACAGGGGTACCTGAAGCAGTGCAGCGATGTTGGGCGGAGCTGGGGCGAGCTCAAGGGTCTTGGATTGGCATTGAGGTCGAGGGATGAGTCGCCTTTAAATCCTCATCTATGCCGGAGATGCTCCATTTGCTTACTCTTGTCGATCCCGAAGGTGGGGCGCAGCATTGCGGGGGTGGGGGAAGCGGCTTGGCTTGTACGGATGAAGATGGTAAATGAGTGTTGGAGTGGGGCTTTGGGGCTTTGGGGTGGTTTGCAGCGGCCGCGCCTCTGCGCCTTCGCGATGCACCTGCAGCACGAGCTTGGCGACTACCCGGGAGGTGCGCGCCCTTCGCTGGACCTAAACGCTGCGCTCCTCGCGCTCGGCTGTGCGCTGTCGGGGAGCTTCTGAGGTCAGGAGGTGCCCACATACTGCAAGCACAACGTTCAGGCTGGTCGGATCCCGAATGTGCCGCTAGCCACAGTGCCAGCCAGCTGGAGTGCCGACACCCTGGCCGCCGAAAGCCCTGTAGCCACAGTGAAGCCCTGAAACCACAGTGCCAGACAGCTGGAGTGCTGCCACCCTGGCCACCGGAAGCTCTGTAGCCACAGTGCCAGACAGCCGGAGTGCCGACACCCTGGCCGCCGGAAGCCCTGTAGCCACAGTGCCAGACAACCTGGCCGCCGGAAGCCCTGTAGCCCGGCCACCTTCGTCCCTGAAAGTCTTAGCGCATGTAATCACCGCCTGTAATACCGGCCTCTCTCAAAGAGAGCTTTACCCAGCTCTGCCACGAAACGGTGGCGATGCGAGTGAGCAACCGGGGTAGGGGAGCGTTGCGCGGATGTTTGACAGTTTGCCGTCACTGTGTCACGAAGGCCGCCTTTTGCTCTCAGCGGAATTTCGTCCTCGCCCGGAGCATCGCCATCCTGGACTATGGCTTAAGGGGCAGAGCGGGTCACCTGTGGGAGTGTTCGCTGCAGGGAATTCTGCTGGTGATGAGCTGGGCGTTGATGATGGGACCAGACCGTCTCGCCCGGTGAGATCCTCACCCTTCAATGGCCGATTTAGCATTCACGTACAGCCAAGAGTCCCTCCTGGCAGGTGCACGCGGGATCTCCCGCAGGCGGGTGGCATCGTTGTGGCATGACTTGCGTCATCTCCTCAGCAACGCTCGTGGCTAGGGGCAATCCAGAGTATGGAGGGGGGATGCTTGCCAGGAGGAGGGCGCTGGCGAGCTCTTGTACCGAGCCGTGGCGTCGGGCAGCACCGGGATAGCAGCGTTCCTGCTGGAGCGAGCCCCGGTGAATGCAGAAGGGGGGCGCCCCGTGAGTGAAAGGCATGCCTCTCCCCGCGGCTTCATCTCACAAAGACTGTCCCTCCCGTCCGCTTCTCCCTCGGTGTCGCGGACGCCCCCTTCTATGCCGTCCGGCATCATGGCAGTGGTCGCCGGCTCGTGGACACTCCAACACGTGTCAGCGTTGATGAGACTTTCGTTCGGTGTCTATCTCGGCTCACTTCTGTTTGGTGGGCGCTCTGACATTTGTGTGCGAGTACGGCGATTGGGCGTTTCGATGGGATCATTTTGTCATCGCTGATGCGGCAAGCGCGGGGGAGGGGGGGCGTTCTATTCCCAGGGTGCTGAGCAGTGCACGAGCAGGAGCCTCTGGTCGCACGAAGAACCGTTCCAAGGGGGGCAAGGGCAAAAGAGGCACCCAGGGAGACCATCGCGTAGATTTGCATCAGCGTCCTGCAGTAGGGGCTGATACGGGCGCCTATCTTCCGCTGCATGTGGCGTGCGCGAACGGTCACGAAGGTGCCTCGACCCCCTTCGCTTTCCATTTCAGAGATAATAACACGGAAGGCGGAGCCGACAATCACTAATCATTCACTGATGGTTTGGACACGATGTCCTTATGAACATGGAATTTCGAAAGATGGTTGTCGGCCCTAAGCTCAACATCACTCTGTACATGAGCTAGATCAAGCCATCCTTCGATATACATCGTCACACTGAGTCCACGTGGCTCAATCATGGTCAAGCTGGCGTATTCGGGTTCCGCTCCTTCAGACTGGTCTCTTATTTGAAGCCTATGAGGTCAGTGCAATTAACATGCTTCGTCCTACGTGGCGCTACATCGCCGTCCTTTTCAGTTCTCTGAGTCTCCTCATTTCTCCTATGCATGCATGAGACACAACAGTGATGCCTACATAATCCCCTCTTCGAAAGCTAGAGGCACCTTGGTTTTCAGTTTGGAGATATACAATCTGTTCAAAACACGGGACACGTTCGGAGATTCCACGACCATTGTTCTCCCCATTTCTCGTGTCTGGGCAGGTGAGTAGGTTCCTCCTACACTGTGTGACACACCATGTGATCTTCATGAACGCATTTCTCATCATCGGCGTCGACCATGATGTTCACAGTTGCCAGCACCGAAGCGCTCTGAACGTCACCTTGATGACAAGGACCTTCACAGTCATCATCGCAAGTGTCATCACAAGTGCGCTTACCGCAGATGTCATCTAAGTGCCAACACACGTGTGGCAAATACGGTATACGAGTGCATACGATGTCATCACGGGGTATCCTGATGTCATCACAAGTGCCATCACAAGTGCCATTACAAGTATCATCACATGTGTCATCATCATCGTGGCACTTCGAGACCTTCAATTGAATGCGCCTCATCTCGCCTTCGCAGTGCACCTCGGGCATCCACCGACGGTCACGATTTAGCCTTCGAATGGTTGATTTAGCATTCGAATGGTTGGATTTCTATTATATCAATACTGGGCATTCAGGTCGGAATGGCTCGGGTTGGCTCATGCGGAGTCACTCTGTAGACCCGCCAGGAAGCATGGCGCCCAGCAGTCACTCTGTAGGCCCGCCAGGAAGCATGGCGCCCAGCAGTCACTCCGGCAGACCCGCCGAGAGGAAGCATGGCGCCTTGATCACTCTGTAGACCAGCCAGCGCATGGCGCCCAGCAGCCACTCTGTAGACCCGCCAGGAAGCATGGCGCCCAGCAGTCACTCTGTAGGCCCGCCAGGAAGCATGGCGCCCAGCAGTCACTCTCGAGCCCATCGTCATTCCACCTGCTGCACGTGGAATCCCGCAGAGTGCTCGAGGCGGCGACTGCACTGCGCGAATCTTTTCCGCACATTCCAAGGGAATATTTTCAGCTTCAATCGTGACCGGCTGATGTAGGGCACGCCTGGCGCATCCACCCTCCTCATTCCATCTTCACGAGAGTCAAATTGCAGATCCTGCCCACCAATGGGGACCCGTGCGGAGCCGCTCTTTCCTCAAGCTGACTGGTGGAGAAGCCTCGAAGGCTTTGCAGTACGGCTTAGGGACTGGCGCATCCTCGGTGAGGTCAGACGAACCGCCGACGTCGGCCGCGCTCGGTGGCATGTTGGCACAGAAATCACGGTCGAAAGTTTCGTGGCTGGCTTCATCGGCTCGCAGCGGTCTAGAAGCGCGGCCGGTGCGCCATGCACTGGGCTGCATGAGGCGGGAGGGGGTTTGAGATTGAATCGGGCGAGGGCCTCTGAGGTGATGGGGTGGAATGTACTCGTAATAGACATGGTGAGGATGCTCCTCGACTACGGCGTCTCCGCAACAGCGCCCACGCGCTACGGCGTAACACCCTTGCACATGGCGCTGACTGCGGGGCAAGGCGCGATGCCGGTTGTTCAGTTATTGCTCGCCGCCAAGGTGGGGGTCCCGGTCTTCCCAATTGCTACCCCCTCCCTTTGCATGAGTTTGCCTTGGTGCGTACGATGTGCACACATGCCGCCGCATCCTCCCTGCCTATCCGATTGACTTCTTTATTGTGCACCAGCTTGGACCTGACTGAGAGGATCTGTGCTCCGTCCAACCTGGCAATGGAGCGAGCGTGTGAGGACCGCACGTTGTCATTTGGGACCAGCCGGCAAGTGATGGCATTCCAAGATCAGTCCTTGAGTGTCCCGCAACTTAAGCTCAGCCGTTGGCACAAACGATCCGATGGTTACCACAGCCTCTCGGCATTTCCGTGACATCCACGGAGCTCTGTTCCGCAACTCCTGCAAGTCAAAGCCGTCATCGTGCCGTCCTTTATCCCGTGCTTGGCCCGGTGCTCGTCATCCCGCCCCTTCCATCGCATGACTCGTGGCATTGCAACATGTTCGCCCGGTACCCTACGCTGAGAGTCGTGGTGTATGCTGCTGGCTCAACTCGTCAGCGCGTGTGATGCCAGCAGTGTGGAGACTCCACTCGTGATGAGGCCAGGGGTTGCAGTCGGTGTGCGGTGTGCGGTGTGGTCAGTAGGTGGGTCTGGCTTCACGGGACGATGACAAGCAAAGCGTGCTGCACCATGCTGCACGCTCCGGGGCGCCCCTGAAGGTGCTCAACGTCTTGCTGGAGCGCATGCATGCCGACAAGGCCGTCCAGGTGACGCGCCGCCGCCAAGGGAGCCGCCAGGGGACGACGCACTACTCAAGCTACGTGGCGTCATGGTGCAGGCGCAAGCGTTTGGATGACATGGCAGTTGTAATCTGCATATGCGTACTCCAAGACCTGTGCAGCAACGGAGGGGCATTCCAGAACCCCGTGCGTGAGGGTCGTCGATGATAATCGGAGGGGTGAGCCGTTGGCAGGCAGCCGAGAAATGCCTGGGAACCCAGCTGGTGGACTGGACCGACCGGTGGCGTCGCACCGCCTTGCACTGGGCTGTGGTCAATGGGCACAGGTAGTGACAGCCTTTAGATCCCGCGGCTGCGGAGGAAACGCTCTCCCCAGATGATGCACCACCAGTGGCCCTCGACACGCGCCATCAGAGGCTTCGAGTTGTGTGATGAGTTCACTGCGCGCTGCATCCTCTCCCACAGAGCTCCGCGGAGCTTCAGACGGGGAGCCCGCGTGCGCTTGTGGTGGGCCGCGCGTGCGACAAACCACGGACACTGGATCTTGCCACATTTGTTCTATCCAAAGATGGGCACTTCTCAGGGAAGTGGAAGCAGACTTGTGGCCAGCATGACGCGAGTCATAGTACGATACTAGCCGCTGCCCCGCATGTGAGATCCCCTTGGCACGGGTAGGCTTGCATTGGAAGTTTAAGGACGAACACTCCATCCATCTAGCTATTAGAATGCTTCTCTGGACATCCAACAATCCGCGGCTGCACTGAGGGCCACATGTGACCGCAGCTTGCCAGTCAGAGCCTCCCGCCCCCGCGGCGCAGCGAGCCCGCCAGTGTGCGTGCAAGTTTGCAGCCACCGGCGGCTCTTGCTGCCTCTCCGAGTGCGCGCGTCCTCTCGAGAAGAAGTCAGGGCAGTGAGGGGCGCTCTGCAGGGCGGTGGTGGTGTGGCTGATGGAGGCGGGCGCGAACGTGAAGCTCCGTGACGAGAAGGTGACCGCAATCTTATATGCAACCGGATGCGCATGCTGCACCACCTCCCTCGCACAGAGTTGTGCTTTGGGCACATGGGCGAGGTGGTGTGAGGCCGATGCTTGCAAACAGAAGCGTGACGTGCATGCGCCCTACGGCTTGGTGCATGATTTTGCTTGATATCGGCGCCGTGTGTGACTTGTCACATTCAGTCTTCTGAGGGAGGTAAAGGGATCGGTGCAATACAGGAGACCGCCCTGGAGATTGCAGAGCGGCGCGCTCGATGTGGAGCCTCCGAGAGGCCAGACAATGCTCGGGCGTCCACGTGGGGCGATATTGCAAAGCTGCTAGGGGGCTCTGGATCTACTAAGAATCTTAAGAAAAGCGCTGCATAATAGATGTGAACGATGCAACTAGTGCACGCCCTAGCATTAGACGTAGCAAAGCAGCTATCGTGAATGTATTATGCAGCAAGATGTACTTCATGGATGATGCTCCGTCATGCGGGCTCTCAGCATGTACATCGTATCGATTATTTGTTTCTTCGCTACGAAAGCTATGTATGTTTAGTAAGGTTCTTGGCTGAGAAAATTCATGTTTGTCGAAATAGTTAGTGGATTTTGAGGATCTTACGCGAGCACTGCTGATGGGATGAATTTGTTGCCGGAAGTTCGACAGATAACCAAAACGTGTCTAGCCCCAGAATATTCATGGGTTGTTCGTACAATTAATAAAATGCATTCCCCAGTACCACATCTATTACATGTTTAGAAGTACTCAGCAATTGCATACTGCGACATCGACAAGTAAAACAGTGCTCTATCGATAGACAGAAGTGCCATCATGTGCATGATCAAGCCAAAGCTAATCAAAGCTCAAGGCAATCAAATACTGTTTGGAAGAACTGTGTTCCTATCGGCATTGGTGTATTGCAAGTGATGCGAAGCTTGTGCTAATCGATGATGCTCCCTCCATCAAGCATGCTCAAATGAAGCCAGCGTAGAGGTCTCGATGAGCTTTAGCCTGCACCGTCATTTTATCAATGATAAGTTACACCATAAAACATCATATGCGACAATGATCAGCTGCTTGGACCCTGAAATATCCCTGACTGGTGACAGATGGAGGCGAACAATTCCAAATCAAAAACACTAAACTCTTCACAATGTCAATGGCGCTGCCAGTCCAGTCTTATGGAGTTATGTGTGGGCCATGCGTCGCTTTGTGTCACATTCCCGTAAATCAGAACCCTCAAAGAGCTCAAACACACCCTAGAGCCATCCTGCTGCATTATGCGCACTTGTGCGTTTCAGTCGGAGACTGCGTATACATTTAAATGCACAGTTTTTGCACTGCCAGCATGCCTATCGGCGGATGCGCGCACCGGGCGAGGCACCCTCATATGGTAAGCCATACAATACAAATGTAGCATGCTCCTAACAACGAAAAGGCGGGGACACACATCACTCAGCGCACGGCCTTGCGCTGTGCAGACCAGCAAAGCAGCGCTGGAGGGACCACCTTCTCGGCTGCACTATCAGTGGAGGTCTGCGAGAAGTGCGCCAACTCATCGCGCTTCACTCGTACGAACCAGTCCACAAACTGGCTTCCAAGCGCAGCCACGAGGACTGCGTCGCTTTCCAGAGCCTACCCTCACACCGAGCGCGGCATCACAAGCTCCGCGGCCGTCTGCCACGTGTCATCCTCCACCAATGATGAATGCAACAGCCACAGGAAACGGGTGAGGGGGACCTTTTAGCCGTGGCATCTGCAGTCATCGAGGAGGATGCGTACAATATGAATGGAGCCAGGCAGACATTGACCCCAGAAAATCGTCCATACAAGATCAACCAAGTGACTGGGAGAACAACTTGAGCCCCATCAGCAATCACTTCCAGTCTTGGGGGAAATGGCCAACTGCATGTCGGCATGCATCAGGGTTCGCCGGAACTGTGCTGTGCATGATTCTCAGGCCACCGCCCAAAGCCGACCACTGAGAGAAAGTCAACCTTGGGTCCAGCGTCACTTCCGTCATATGAGTGCCTCGTCCGAACCACTCGTATGCACCACAACCACCATCCCAAGGGAGATCTGCCCATGCAGGTACACGGTCGAGCAGAAAGGGAGGATGAAGTAGCGCCGGGTGAGCACACAGTGATGGATGGCACGAGGGCTGGCAACAACGTCACCGCTTGTGCACGAGCCCCCTCACGTGCCTCAACGCCACGTCCATGCACCAGGTCACAGAAGCGGGAGCTCGCTCCTAGGTGTCTGCATGGCACACACCTGCAGGGCAGCCTCCAGGCCGCAGGCAAGGGTACAGGGGGCCTTCCAAGCCTCCTCGGGCGGCTCGAGTTTGCACCTGCACCCTCCCGTCACAGCGCTTGGGGCTCAGCTAAATGCGCCCCTGAAGAGGCCTCCTTGGTGAGGCGGAGTCGGGCAACTTCCAGGAAAGCCGAGATGCAAGTGCATGTGCAGCCA
>LGRX02021250.1:0-23517 GCA_001247695.2 Cymbomonas tetramitiformis
ACTATGTGGATGAGGATTGTCCACCCACTTTGTGTGGTGGACCCCCACCATTTTATACATTGTTGGCCCGTCAAGCCTGTATTTGGATGAGTGCTTAAGCACCTGTCTAAAGGCCCACCAGCGTTCCTGTGGATGAGGAAAGCCTACACGTCTACCTGTGGTAAAGGTAGACAGCAAGCTTGTCTTGTGATCAGTAGGGCTCACCAAGCCCTACTAGATAACATGTCCTCGCTTATCGGGATCAACGATGGTGGAATGATGACTTGCCGGAAAATTGCCGCAATTCATTCATAATTTGAAGCCCATTACCTTATAGGTGAGTGAATTCAACTAAATTACCATTAATATTATTACCAATATGTTCACTTGAATTTTATCATTTATTTACAACCTGCTAATTTTGTCATTGTGCTTTATGGTGTGCAGTATCCTTGTCAACGTTGAGTGCTGATAATGCCTGAGGCAACAGAAATACTAGAACAAGCTTTAAATGTCTTAGACCCACTTTTGGTGACCAAGGCCAACGTACGTATCCTGAACTTCCAGGCCCTTGGCGATCGAGCGACAATATCCACCAAAGGAAAGATAAGGAAGGGAGGTCCTTGTCTCGTCACTGAGTTCAATCTCCTCAACGAATGGGTGAATGCAAATCCTGTGTACATGTCCTCTACTCAAATTCTTGGGAAGAAACTTGGTCTTTTAATAGCGCACAACGATACACCACCACGTCAAAGGTGGTCCGATATTACTCTGGATTCCAGGGTACTGCTACTTGGACTTGGCACATCTGGCCATTTAACCTACCATCCAAATGTCGAGTACGCCATGAAGAATGTATATCCATTTTACAACGCTCAAGGTAACTTCAATCACGTCCTTGATTTCAAAATCAAGTTTGTCACTATCATCATCGAATAAACTAATGTTTTGTATTGTTGTGTACAGATCCTGAAACCACCAGAGCTGTTTACAGTATCAATTTCGTAGCCGGCAGTGGGATTATTTGCTTCGCAAGCACCCGCGCCTCTGACACTCTTAATGTACGAATAAATGTACGAAAATTTGATGAACCATTAATTGTGCCATATGAAAGTTGGCAGGAGCGGCCTCTCAAGGTGAGTTGTAGTTTAATAACTCAACACTCACTCCTAACACAACCCACTGAGTCAGGTTGGTAGTCGTTTTGCACTCAAGCATGACAATCGATGTGCTCACCAATCATTCCACGTGTCTACACTAACCGTGTTTATTGTCATGCATTGACTGTTTTCATTCAGCTAGACGACCAAGTTGTGATATGCTCATTACAGCTGTTGACCATGTTCTAATCACCTTCCATATACTACTCGGCTTAATATAATCAAATAACAACTAATTTGCCACTCATTCAACAATTTGACTTCACAACTTCACAGGTACATCTCTGGGATAATGAGGCTAACCTGAGAATATGGGACACCAAGGACAACCAGGAAGTGTAGGAGTCTACACCTAGGCTTCTTCTCTTCTTTACGGTTTCGGACTTATACTATTCTACACTTATTAAACGACCGCACGAGGTATGCTTACGATTGGTCAACTACAAGACTTCGGTTTCGTAAATCTATATAGTTATGCTTTTGCTTTCATGTGCATGCTTTCAATACACAATATACAGCGGTTACGGCTCTTTACTTGTATGTTATACTTTTCAGTTCAGTTCTCATCTCCGAAACTGGTTACACTTAGAGTTTTTATGCATTCAGGAACTCTCTCCATAACTCAATTGTACTGAGTACTCCGTACAACAGGCTAGGCACCTCACATCAACATCATTCTGATCGGTCCTACTGTACTCCGTACTGAGTACTCTTGCGTTTTATACTTAGCCGTTTTCTTGCTCTTGTGCTTGCCTCCTAGCACAACTCCCCCCCCCTTAGGGAAGGTCACGTCCACGCTGACCACGTCGGACCAGTAAAGCTTTTATACAGATCTTCTACTGTTGCTCAGGATGATTATACAGGTCTCAGCCGCCTGTTGTCTGGGATGACATTACACTTCCCAAGACACACCGCAATAAGGAGATCGACCTCTTAAGCACAAGGGTCGGCCTCTCACCGGTCTGCCATCTGCACTACCAGGCTCCCCCAAGGCTCAAGGTTTCACATCCATTACCACGCTCAAGGTTTTAAACCTCCCAACACGGCACACTTACAGGGGATGACAATAGGTTTGCCAATTACCTGACAGTTCTCGGGATGCCGGCCCGGAGGAAAGGTTTTAAACCTTCACCGCCTCCTCGGAGTGCTAGAGCTTTTACCCAGATCTCCAACTGCTGCCCGGTCGTGCCAGGTCCGGAGCCAATGCTCTCGTGAAATGGGTTATACAGATTTCCACCTGTTGCCTGGTCGCACCGAGGCTAGAGCCACTGCTCGGTTGGATAGATTATCCAGGTTCTCACCTGCCGCCTGGTCATACCGAGGCTTAGAGCCACTGCTCAAATGGATTATACATATTTCCACCTGTTGCCTGGCTGTGCCGAGGCTAGAGCCACTGCTCTCTCGGATGGATTACCCAGGTTCTCACCTGCCGCCTGGTCTCGCCAAGGCTGGAGCCACCGCTCTTCCCGACGCTCCCCAACGCCCTCAATCGCTAAGACCACTCGCGTCAGATTCCCATCCGCCCTCTGGTATGATCGTCACCTCCGCTCGCACTCCCGCTAACGCTATCGGTTCTGGCTCAAACTCGGGCGGGTCACTCTCAACAACAGCTGACTGGACTAAAACGCTCATCTCGCTCAGATCCTCCCTGACAAGCAGTTCAGACAGGAACGCATGCACCTCTTCATGTAGGGTCAGGTTGTGGAAAAGCTGTTTTAACAGTGCTGACGGAATCCCATACAAATTCTCTCGCGCTCCCATGCCCTTCGCGAACACACCTCCGGCTCTCTTCGCGCGCCCTCCTTGCGCTACTTTCTCGTGCCTACCGTGCTGCCGGAAGAACTCGCAAGGCGTATCGGAATCGCACACTCGCAAGGGTGTGCGCAACGGAACGTTGGTCCAGATGTGCGTGGGCTTCCTGTATGCGGTCCCGTATTTGCAGTATGTGACGAGGTGCGGAGCTGGTAGATTGCTCATGCAGCGACGCGTGTGCAACCCGTGGGGCTCTCTTCCCCTCGGGTTCTCAATGAAGTATGCTTCGGGCCTCAAGTACCGGATGATCTCCAGTGTCCTACGAACTCGCCTGTCCGCAGCACGCAAATCTCGGATGCCTACCGTCTTCGCTTGGCTGTACTCTGTGCAAGGTGGGCTAGCCCAGACTACGTCGAAGTGTCCTGGTCTGAACTGTCGGTAGTCCCATCGCATGATATCCTCGCAATGTGTGGGGCCCCACTTGGGCTGAATGTCTACAGCAACTACTTCGCTATTGGGAAATTGCTTAGTGAACTGCCTCTCGACTGACCCGGTCCCACAAAACAATACAAGAATCCTAGACTGGCCGCCTGGCTCCTTCTCAAGTGCTGCGGCTCCGTTGACTGGCGGCAGGGTGCTCTGAGCAGATACTCTCGCGAAAGTTCCTACTTCCTCATCAAACCTCTCCTCTGGCACCCATGGCATTGCTCCATCTACCTTGAGCTCCTCCGATAGCGTGGTCCATACCGCTCCTGCGGACTCGTCGCGTCTCTTACGGACCCTAAGCTTCTCTCGCTCCACTCTCTTAGCCTCGATCCTCTCAAACTCCAACAACGCTCGGTTGGGAACACCGGGCCTGCCGGCTCCGTCCCACTCCAGATCCTCTCGGGTCTTCCACTCGTTCTCACTGCGGGGCATTCCTGTCCACTTGACCAGGTACTCTGTCCACCTCCTGCCCTGGCGCTGGCGCGTGCGCGAACGCTCCACCCTTTCGACGTGGGTTTCCTTGCGCCCGCTGACGTCCAACGGAGGAGGGGGAATCTCCTTAGCTCTCTCAACGAAGCGGCTGCCCGACTCTACTGGCGAAAGCCGGTCCACGGTAAACACATCGTGCACTTTCCACTGCTTAGGCGTCTGCAACCTATAGGCCGACGGTGCGCCTCTATCGCTCGCGGGAAGGGCCATCTGCCTGTCGCTGTGAAAGACTTCCAGCACCCGAAGGGGCCCAAGGCGCTTCTTAAGCAACTTCTTGTGCAACCCGCGGTCGCCCGGCTGAGTGAGGTGCGTGGCATCCACCCAAACCTCATCGCCTCCTGCGTAACTCCTGGACCTGTGACGCGCGTCGTACTGGGCGATCTGTTGCTGCTGAGCTAAGAGCAGCTTCTCCCTAGCGAGCTGCAACTGGCGAACAAACTGGCGGGCTGTCTCGTGGGCTGTACCCTTTTTTACTGCTGCGCCCCTCCCCCCTTAGCTCGGCCTCTCCGTGATGCAAGTGCTGCCTCCACGAAGAAGTCCAGCTGAGAGGCCGGAGCGTGACCATACGTCAGTTCAAAAGGGGTGAATCCCGTGACGGCGGAACGAGAGTCATTAATGGCGTACTCGACCGGGGTACACCATAAATCCCAATCGTGCTGGTTGGCGTCGACGTACGCGCGCAACATGCGTTCGACCGTGTGGTTTGTGTGCTCTGCCTGCCCATCACCTTGAGGGTGGTACGGCGTGGTAGAGGCAACCTGGACTCCCATCAACCGATGTAGCTCGAGATGCATCTCATCCCTGAAGCGGGAGTCCCGATCACAGACGATCTTCATGGGAGCGCCGTGCAAACGCCACACTTGGTCGAAATACATGCGCGCGATCTGTGCAGCTGAGCTGTCAGCGTAAAGCATGGGGACTACGTGCACCATCTTGGACAACTTGTCCGTGAAGGTAGCAAACGCGCGTCGTACCCTCGCTCTGTGCGAGGCAGCCCAGTGACGAAGTCGATACTAACCACTTGCCACAGTCTTACTGGGACTTGCAGGGGGTTAAGCTGACCGTCTGGATACCCGTTGCGTGGCCGGGTCTGTTGGCACACAACACAGGATTTGCACCAGTCGGTGACATCCTTGCTCATGCGTGGCCACCAAAAGCGACGGGATACTCTGTCCAGTGTCTTATCCCTTCCTGTGTGCCCTGCTGCTGGGGACTCGTGTGCTTCGCGCATCACCAGCTCTCTGAGGGGGGAATCCTGAGCTAGCACTAGCTGATACCGCCCTTCTGCCACTCGCCATATCATGTCGTCTACCATGCGAAATGTGTCTGTCCTCTGATGTGGGGCTGCGACCAGTTCCTCCTTCAACGAGCTGAGGTACTGGCTGCGTTCGTATTCCGCTTGCAAGGCGCGGACGAACTCATCAGCCTTCAGTGGGCCTGATGCTGCCCTGGCCCTTGCTGCAACCCCTGTAGTGACTAAAGGCTCGTCGGGTTCTGCCTCACTGTCCTTTCGCGCAGGCGGCGCTCGGGGCTTTGCCCTGCTGGCTGCTGGGGCCCACACCAGAAGGACCGGCCAGCGCAGCGGGGTCGACCTCCATCAGGGGACTCGAAGAGGTGGTTGGGACGACCTTTTTCGTCCTTCGTGTCAAAGACCTTGACCGGATGAAGCCCATACTTGGGGTGAATCAACCGTCTCCAGGGGGCGTCATAGTCTGGCAGAAGGAACATCGCCGAGGTGTTTTCCGGATCGGCGCGCCACTCAGCAAGGAAATGCCGAAGAATTCTTTCTATCAAGTCGGAATCCTTCGTGTAAGGGGGGTTGCACCAAACGTGTTTCCCGCGCCACTTTTCCTTCAAGCAATCGGTCCAATAGGTGTCAACCTGCCGGTTAACGCCCATGGAGTCGCAACACGCGTCAACGTCAAACACCCCGTACTGGGCTGCTATCTCCTCAAAGCGCTCCCTGATCAGCTTCCAGTCCTGGCGATCTACGACCTGGTCGTAGTGGGAGCTACTTTCTGGGGGCTTAACGGGCTCAGGTACCTTTCCGGCTGCCTTTGGATGACTCTGGGCCTCAGGGTGGGGGAACTTCGGGTGACTCTGGACTTCTGCTGTGGCCTGTTCCCTAGCTCGGTCTGCTCTGGTCATGACTGCTAGCGATTCGGCATCCCTCAAGGATTTCTCGCCTACTGCTAGGGTGGCAGCTGCGTCCAGCCAAAGGGCCGGCGACTCTACCCACGTGAGCCCATTCAGATGGGTGAGCTCACCAATGACCGGTGCTGGACTGGTGGGAGGGAAGGACTCGTCCTCGGAATCACTATACTCGAAGGTGGCGCCTAAGACAGATGTGGGATCCTCGTCCCCTTCGCATCTCTTGCCTTTCGGCTCAGAGTACTCGGGTCCATCAGATCCATCGGTGGTGCAATCCACTGCCCCGAGGACAGAGGTAGGATCCTCGTCCTCTTCGGACCCCTTGCCTGCCGGTGCGGAGTCTCTGGGCCCATCCGTGGCGCGATCCACAATCCCTTTTTCCTTCAACCCTTCTCTGGCTGACATTTCCTGATAGTCTGGTCGCCGGGACTGCGCGTCTGGTACTACTAAACAGCGCCCTGGCACGTGCTCCATCTGATGGACTCCTACCTCTACCAGGTCCTCGTACCAGCGAGCCTGACGTCGGCTGAGCTCCCTAGCTGGGGCGAAGAGCCACTGAAGGGGTTTATGGTCTCCCATGAGCTTAAATGATGTGAAAATCAGATAATGTCTCCAGGTGACCGTGGTGCAGTGATGGATGGCACAAAGCTCCCGTTCCCCAGCGTGATAGTTCTGCTCAGCGCTGGAGAACTGCCGGCTTTCAAAGGCCAAGGGCTGTAAGCCTCGTCCCTGATCCTGCATGAGTACACCCCCTAGTGCTACTCCACTGGCATCTGTCTGCACAAAAAAGGGTCTGGAGCCGTCTGCTGCACCCTTTTGATCGGGTAGGGCCAAGGCTGGGGAGGAGATCAAGGCAGTTTTTAGCTGTTTAAATGCTGCCTTTTCATTCTCGCCCCAGGTCCAGTCCCCGCCGGATTTGGTGAGGCGGGTCAACGGGTACGCGATATCTGCGAAGTTCTGGATGTACCTCCGGTAGAAGCCACACATGCCCAGAAACTGTCGCACGTGTGTGACAGTTTCTAGGTCTGGCCAATCGCGTACCGACGCAACCTTATCCTGCTGTGGACGACATCCATCCCGATCCACCACATGCCCTAGGAACCGGACTGATCGCTTGCACAATTTGACTTTCGACTTTTTGAGGTAGACTGAATTCTTTCGGCATGCCTCCAGGACCTGGCGGAGGTGGTCGAGGTGTACCTCATGGGCGCTCTTACCCGGAACCTCAGCCGAGAAAATCATGATGTCATCTACAAATACTCTGCAAAAGGGTAGGTGCCCGAGGTACTGTTGCATCATCCTTTGCCAGGTACTTGGGGAGTTTGACAATCCCATAGGCATGACCAACCACTCGTACGCTCCAAAGTGCGTAGTCATTGCGGTTTTCTCCACGTCCTCTGCTTTCATAGGGACCTGCCAAAATCCCCAAAGGGCATCCATCGTAGAGAAGACGGTAGCCCCTTGTAGATCATCTAAGAGACTCTGGACATCCGGGAGGGGGTACTTGTCCTTGACTGTGATCTCATTGATCTGTCTGTAGTCAATGACTAGACGCAACTCCTTGGGATTACTCGGCTTGGGGACCATCAGCACAGGGCAGCCCCACGGAGAGGCCGAGGGTCGTATGTACCCTTTGGCTAAGAGCTCATCTAGCTGTTGCCGGAGTTGCCGCAACTCCTCCTGCGACAGCTTGTACCCTCGCCGGTGCAAGGCGTTCCCATTCCAATCTGGCCTGAGCCGGACGCCGGACTTGAATTCCCTTGACTGGACTGATTCCGGCAGCTCTGTGCAAATGACATCTGCGAACTCCTTTTCCAGATCCCTAAGCTGCTGCCAGATTTCCGGCGACACCGTCTCGTCTATCTCGTCCTCCGGCGGTTCCGGGGAGGCCTGAGCAGTCTGTGGGGCTGGCGGCGAGGTAGTACCTGGCGGGGCGGCCGGTACCGGCGGGTCTGTGGTCTGCGGAGCTGGCGGCGGGACTGGTGCCGAGGCTCGCGACTTCTGACTCTGAGGACTCGGGACAGTGGGGACTTTTGGTCCCGGTGGCTGCTCGGTGGAAGGGCCACTTTCAGCACCAGGCTGACCGACTGCTGCGACCTGGTCACGCCAACGCACTCGCTTACGCCGTGCTCGGGGTCGTCGCTCCGCGACCAGACCCCGGCCCTGCTGGAGCGCCGCGGCTGCCTGCGCGTGCCAGGTGGGTGGCTTCCCGGCCGCGTGATCCTCTATCGCCTGCCTACGCACCGCTGGCGGAAGCAACGCAAATGCTCCGTTCGCCTCCTGTTTGCTAGCGAAAAAGCTGAGAGGGTCAGGGTGATCCCCGGCCTCGTCGACCGTGCTCGCAAATCCCTGTGGCCTAATATCCTCGACCACCGCCCCTACTCTCTGCAAATGACATGCTCCTTCCACGTCACTGTAGCCGGACTCGGAACTGTCCGAGACCAACCCTCCCGGCCCCTCAGACTCCTCAGCTCCGTCCGGCACCGCTGCGCTGGGACGCACGCTGACTTCACCATCCTCGGACCCGGAGGAGGGTTCTGACGCCAGGCCTGCTACAACATCGTTGGGGGAATCTTCGTCGGAGTCTCCCCCCCCCTTGTTGCAGGCCAACGCGCCAAAAGCCCCATCGGGGCCGAGGTAGACGACGAAAGCCTGCTCCTCTCTGTTTCGGAGGGTCCGCAGGTCCCGGCGAGCCCGACGTTGGCTCAAAAGGACTCCCTGTACCAGTGCCATTGCCGTGTCCTTGGACCGACTGGGGTCCGGTGACCCCGGCGAACAGCCGGTGATGACGACCTCTTCTCTGCCCTTGGTGAACCGGACCGAACCCCAGTTCTTATAATCCAGCGTAACCGGGGAAAGGTTCGCCAGCCAAGGACCCCCCAGGATGACATCCACTTTGAGGTCGAGTGGCATTACCCGAAGCTCAACCTGCTGGCCGTAAGACCCCTTCGACGTCTCAGCAAGGAGCTTGGGCCTGATGCAGGAATTAGCATCATATGTGGTGCCGTCAGCCACTCGAACCCGCATGGCTTGCTCGTGGCGCACCGGCTTGACGCCGGAGAGCCTCTGCAGTGTACTCTTTGCGATGATATTGGTGGATGCTCCCGAATCCACTAACACCTTGACTCTGACGCCCGCAATCCAGGCCCAAAACAGCAACAACGTCGGTGTGCGACTGTGCCTGTCGAAACTCCTCGGGCGCGCTCCCATCGAGGACACCGCTGCCAGGGACTCACACCAGCTCGGACTGATATCGCCGTCCTGCATTATGCAGTCCAGGCGGGTGACTGACGTTTCTGCGTCGGAGTCACAGTCCGGGAGGCAGTAAGTACACGCGTCCGCTAGCAGGCCGATGGCGACTGCTTTCTGAACTGCGCTGCGCTCTGGGAAGTCTGGGGGGGACACCGCGACTTGGACTGACGCTGCAGCCAGTTTAGCCGCTATGTGCTTTCTGACTTGCTCGTCCCGGTGCATCAGCTCATTGTCTTGCTGAAGTTCCCTATTCTCCCTTTCCAACTCCTCCTTTACGAAGGCGTGGAAGTCCGCATGGCGTTCTGTTGAGGTAGAAGCCGGGTCCCTACCCTCCAACTCGTACCTGCGCTGCAATCGAGAGGTTCGAAGCGCCTTGTCTTCAGGAGTCAGCCATGGCCTGCGTTTCGGGCCCAAAGCCTGGCGAGCCCTGCTTCGGGTCAACCACGGCCGACTGGGCTTTGAAGTTCTCTCTGGTGGTGAGAGTTCTTCTCCTTCGGCAGGCTTGGGTTTGGCAACGCGAACAAACCGTCCGAACTCCTGATCCAAGATGGCTTTGCGTCGGCGATTGAACTCGCGCACCCTGACGAGCCGCTTCAAGCGCTTATCTAACTCTTCTCGATTCAACTGGGGCTTACTAGTCGTGGGTCCAAGCTTCTGGCGCATCCGCCTTTGCCCTGCCCTCCAAAGCGCAAGGGACTTGACCGACCGGACCTCTGACTCTTCCAGCTTTAGATACCTTTCTAGCGCCCTGATGGCGGAACGCAGGCGAGCACTTGGCTGCTGGGCCTGAAAGGCTTTCCTAACTCTGGGGGGTAAACGCTGAGCTCTGAACTTCCAGTGCCCGCGAACTCTCGCAACATCCGACCCCTGGTTCTCCAGGTGCTGTTGGTAGACTGCCCGTGGCTCAACTGTGTGGCTCGACCGGTTTTTACCCCGGGTGTCCGCACCGGTGATCCAACAGAGCAGCTCCCACGGCTCCTCGGGACGCGGAACTGAGGCGGTCGCTGGGGTTCTGGCGGACTTCCAGAAGTTTGCCTGCTCTCTTTGGACGCGCTGCTCGACCTGTTCCCGCTCAGGAGGCTCTGGGCTTTCCGTGCGGGTGGCGGCTAGCATGTCTAAACCTTCCTGCTCATACCTCTCGACTCGACTCTGGCTCTTGAGGTGGCGCCTGGCGCTGCCACTAAGGTGTCTCCCACACCTTCTCCACCTATCATGCAGCACCTGCATCGCTGTGGACGCCGGCGCGGGGCCCTTTTGTCCCCCTGACCCCGCAGTGACGGGGCCCGCGCCCTTTACTGCGGGGAGGACGCCCCGGGCTGGGGAGCGTCCTCCTGGACAAAATCCAAACCGATGGCAGCCAAAGCTTCCTCCACCGACTCGTCCCCTATCAACGCCAGGGTGTCCTCCAGGAGGCACTTGGCCCACTCCTTCGGGCGCTGGCTCGCCTGCGGACAGTCGCGGGCATAATGGTCCATGCTTTTGCACAGACGGCAGCCCTCGTACTCTGGGGAGCCGAGTCGTTGCCCTGTGGGTGTCGGAGCGCCAGCGGATGTCGCCATGGCTAGCAGCTCCTCCGTGACATCTACGTGGGCCAGCAGCTGGACCGAGCGGCTCGTCTTATCCTGGCTCTGCCGCAACTCCCGCTCAGCCTCTATGGCCCAAGTCAGGAGTTCGTGGCGGCCTTTACTGGCCGTCCGGCTCAGAGTCAGAACCGAAGCGCCTTTCCTCTCGGCTATAAGGAAGACCTTCCTCCTTATCTCCGGTATCAATCCCGTAAGGAATATCTCCAGCAGCTCCTCTTCCGGCACCGGAGAGGTGAGCTCGTGGGCAGCCAGCATGCTCACGATGTCGTGAGCAAGGTGCACCCCGTCCCAGAACTCGCGGACCGTGCGAGTCTGTCTGTCCTGACTTTGACGCACACGACGCAGGAACGGACCGATCGACGCCATTTCCCCCTTGTCGGGCATCACCAGTTGCGCCAAGGGAACCACTATGACGTCCAAGGTGAGGTTCTTACCTTCCCGAGCCTCCGTCAACACCGAGGAAAGCTCGCGGTACTCGGAGCTGAGTTTGCCGAAGCAGTGTCTGGCCACTTCTGACAGCAGGGAGTGGTCCGACAACACCTTCTCCTCACCCCCGCTCTCTAGTGGTCCCAGACGCGCCATCTCCATGGCGTAGCGCACCGGCTCCAGTTCCCGAACCTCCCTGACTTGCCGAACAAATCGGAGGAGCCGACCAAAGACGTGGGACGACCCCTCCACCTCTGTGTGGTATTTATCCACTGCCTTCTCCATGGCTCTGGTGGCCTCCTTGAGAGCGTGCTGCTCGTCCTTACGACTGTAATGGCTCCGGGGCTCCCTGTAACGAGAGGAAGACGAGAAGGTGAACTGGCTGTCGCCATCCCCGTCTTCGCCATCGCCGCCAGGGTCCTCGTCCGGACTCCCCGGGCCTCCCGGCCCTCCAGGGTCACCGCCCCCCGAGCCACCAGGACCACCATGACTGCCGGCACCGGGCATCTCCGAAAGCTCGTTTGGCTCCGAGTGCTCCAGTTGAGGGACCATCCCCCCCCCGTCTCCCGGTGTGTCTGCCGCCTTAGGAATCGGAGGTGGCATCACAGCCGGAAAGTGGTCGAAAGCACCGGGCCACACGTCCGCGGCGCAAAACCCACACACCGGCAGGTACACCTTTTTCATGAACGCCACCACACTTCTCTTAGCGCTCGCCTGACACGCCCACATACGCACCGGGCTCTCCTCGTGCCCGCACCCACAGCGAGCGCAGCTCTCTGCGACGGACGCCAAGGCCGTCGTGAGACTGTGAATCACCTGGGCCCCGAGGACCCTGTCCTCGTCCGAGAACTTTGTCTTCAGGCACTGCCTGATCTGGTTGGAAGGGTGTAAGCACCCGGCGACCTGACCAAGGGTGCGATACCTACGAGCAGCGTCGTAAAACAGGCGCTGGGCATCGATCCCCGAGGTGGCATACCCGACCACGTGCTTCCGGAGGGCGTCGCAGACCTGTATAGGAAGGGAAATAAAGTCCCATGAGTGCGGTGGAGACGCTGTCACGTCCGCGCGCGACTCCTCCGGAGGGCTTTGAACGTCCCGGTTCTCGACGTCACAGGTGACGACGGAAGCCGGCTCTACCAGCTCATGTCCCTCTCGGGAGATGGGCGTCTCCTGAACCGGACTCGACGCTGCCGCTGAGGGCCCCCGAGCGTCTGACTCCACGGGCCCTGGGGGCGAGGCCTGAACCAGGGCGAGCCTTTGGACTTGTGACTCTATGACCGCCTGCAGCCTCTCCTCCAGCTGGGCCTCGGCTGCCGCTCGCCGCTCCTCGGCGGCTACCTGCTGAGCGACGCTCTCGTCGACAGCCAACTGCCGGGCAGTCTCCCGGGCTTCTGCGGCCAGCCGGTCTGCAGCCCAGCGCTCTTCGACAGCGCGTCGCTCGGAGACCCTGCGTTCCTCGGCAGCGCGCTGATCGGAGATCCTGCGCTCCTCGGCAGCTCTTTGACTCTCTTGGAGTTGCCGAGACAGCTGTTCCAGGCGAGCCTCGGCAGCCGCCTCCCGAGCTTGCGACTCCTTCTGCCAGGCTTCCTTCAGCTCTTGCAGGTCCTGACTGTTCCTGCTCGAAGTGGACTCCGGGGACGACGACGTGTTCCCTGAGGAAGTCGGACCGGGGTGCGGGACCGATGGCGCTCGATTGGGCTTCCGGGTGCGAGGCACCGGGCGACTGGGGCCGCTCGGCTTAGGCGCCTGAGTCCTGGGCCTCGGACGTTCCGCGGGATGCTCTTCCTCCGATGAGGACGAGAGGGGAGCAAACCGGTTCGACCAGTTCCCACCGGGGGCTGCGGAACTCGGAGGTGCTGCACCTGACTTCCTAAGACCCCTGTGCGACTTCCGGGTGCGGCCGCTCATTCTGACGGCCGCGACGACCGCTCTCCTTACCTCCTGGAGGTCCGCCCCTTGGCGTACCAGCTCCCCTGGTCTGCCGGCGTTGATGGCAAAGACAGAGAATCTACACCTCTCAAGGGAGTTGTGAGGGTCCTCGCGCTTTTGCTGCATCAACACCCTGGACTCGGAGACTGATTGCTGGTGGATCTCCAGGCGATAAGCGCCGTCCTCGGAGAGCCCATAGTCCTTGAGCTGGAACCACATTAGCCCTGACAGCGGGTGGTCTTTCCCCAGGCGCTTTAGGCCTCGACGGATGTCCTGCCACATAGACTCCTGGTCGGAATCCGAGCAAGAGCTGACACCGGATGAGGTTCCCGCCTTCCTTACCGGACGGCGGGCACTCGTTCCCTGGGACGAGTCCGAGCTGACTGGGGTCGTCCTGGGGAGCCGGCGCCACTCGCGAAGACACCTCCTGCCCATCTGGGTCATCCGGTGTCTCCGGGCTCCAACCCACCAGGTGCTCCTCTCCTTGGCGAGCATCGTCTGCTGGTGCCATGCCATGAAGACAGCTCCAGCTTGACGTCTGCCTCTGCGCCACAGACCCTGTGTCTGGACGACATGCTGGCGCCATGCTGCGAAAGTGGACTCGACCCGGCGCCGACTGCCTTTGTCAAACAGGCCCTGAAGTTGGGCGACCTGTTGGGTGACGTCATTCCACGCTTGGAATGCCAGGCGCCGGAGCTCGCGCTGATGCGCTGACTGGTCCGTCCTGGCCCTCCATGCGACCCACGCAAGCCGCGCTGTTGCGCGCTGACGAGATGGCGGGGAGACTCTCGCACGTCGTTGCGCTGAATCCAGCGCCCAGGTGCTCCATTGACGGAGGGCCAATGCGAGCATGGATTGACGTCGCTCTCCTCGCCAAGCCGGATTGGGCTGGATGCGAGACTCGCGCCCCCGTGACTGGACGACGTCTAGCTGCTCTGGGCGCCGGACATCATCAGACTCCCCTTCTGCCGGGGGACTCCAGTCACTGGCTCGGTAAACCTCAAAGCGCCCTGGGGCACTGATGAGATTCCCTTGCTCGCTCCCCACGAGGGAAGAGAGGGAGGACGCTGCCGGTCCCGACGTCGGTTCCCGACGGACGACCCTACTACTCGCACTCCTGCTGGACGCAGGGAGTGGGGAGAAGGGAGCTGCCGAGGGGTTCAACCCCTTAGCAGAGCGGTCCGAGTCCGACCCGGAGCCGGCGCCTGCCGCCGGCGGTGCCGGAGCCTCGGGCGACGCACGCTTCCGGCGCGCCGGCTGCCGTAGCGCCGAGCTCAATGCGAGCTCGGACACTGGCTCAGCCCACTGACCCTCGCTGGTGAAGGGGCTTTTGGTGGCGAGGCCCTGGGGGGCCCACCAGACAACCCTGGAGGGGCTCTCAGGGGCGTGCGCGCCGGTGTAACCTCGAGGGCTTCACCGCCGTATTGGCGCGCAAGCGCACGCCGCACTCCCCCCCCCTCTCACGGGAGCGCCAATCCCGGCTGTCTGACCCGCCAGCCGCGCCCCAGAACTCCCCAGAGCCTGGGCCGACCGACAGGCCCGCAGCGCGAGACCCCGACCGACCGGACCCCACGGCTGAGCCGGGGGCGGCGCCGGCCCGACCCCCCCCACGCCGGCCCGACCGACCGAGGCATTCCTCTTCATCTGAATACATGGGCATAGTATGCGTGCTATGCGTGAGATCCAATTCAACCGAAAAGCGGTTGGTGTGGCAACCAGCACCCGATCCCAGGAATACGCCACTTGCGCGCGAGCACAAGTAAGCACACCGGCCGAAGCGCGGAGATTCCCGAATAGGGGGGACTAGAAGGCCAAATTAAAGGTGGGGGAAATCCCGAACCAACCTCGGCGTTTTCCAGTTCTGATACCGTTGAGGTGTCTCTTCCTTGCCCGGGACCTGATCAGTCCTGGGTTCTGGCGGTGCTCTGCCGCGCAGTCAGCTTCGCCCACGTCACTGGCCGAGGCTGCCCCTAGGTAAGGGGGGGGGGAGAGGCATCTGAGTGCTCTTACAAGAGCTTATACGTTGGATGAATTGACATCCAATTGCCGGGATAGCTCAGTGGTTAGAGCGCTCAGCTAGCAATCGAGAGGTCGGGGGTTCAAACCCTCTCTCGGCGTTTTCCAGTTCTGATACCATTTTGTAGGAGTCTACACCTAGGCTTCTTCTCTTCTTTACGGTTTCGGACTTATACTATTCTACACTTATTAAACGACCGCACGAGGTATGCTTACGATTGGTCAACTACAAGACTTCGGTTTCGTAAATCTATATAGTTATGCTTTTGCTATCAGTGCATGCTTTCAATACACAATATACAGCAGTTACGGCTCTTTACTTTTATGTCTTACTTTTCAGTTCAGTTCATCTCCCCGAAACGGGTTACTCTTAGAGTTCTTATACATTCAGGAACTCTTTCCATAACTCAACTGTACTGAGTACTCCGTACAACAGTCTAGGCACCTCACATCAACATCATTCTGATCGGTCCTACTGTACTCCGTACTGAGTACTTCTGCGTTTTATACTTAGCCGTTTTTCTTGCTCTTGTGCTTGCCTCCTAGCACAGGAAGAGTGCACAATAAAAAACCTCTGGCCAGTTCGACTGGATCCACTCACAAGTCCAGTGGACCACGTGTGTATGCTAATCGGACTTACTCAAAACGAAGACTCGACCATCTCATACGATGATACCTTTGCTGACATGACCTTGTTGGAACTACTTGGGCATGAGAAAACACTCAACAGAGCATTCCCTGGTAAGTTGTTTCAAGCTTGGCTTCAAATACACTCCTGATTCATGTCCCTGCAATGTGAATAATTTGTCAAATCTTGGATGGTTACATTGAAGACTATATTGACTAATACTCCATCCATACAGCATGTTGTTTAATTTTGTTTGGGGGGGGAGGTCGACAGGTGCTGGACCAAGGCATGCTGTTGAGTGCTTAAACACGACATCTCGCGCTTGCAGAGCTGGTAACAACAGCACTCGGATGGCCAATGAAGTGGCTTCAGTAGATGTCCGTCTCCTTGCACTTGCTGCACATCGACAACTCATTGCAACAGAATTGGCTATTGTCAGCACGTCTATTGCTGATGGCAATCCGTTTGCACCTGAGGGTTTTAACAAGCCCTTTGCACGAAGCTCTGCAAGGACTAATACTTCGTATCGAGCTTTCGGGACTTTGGTGTTGGTAGATGGCTTGAAAGAGTCAAAAACATGCACCTCATTCAACATCAATATCCATCCTGACTTGCTGGGGGTGAAGCCACCAACCATTGCGGGCGAGGTATGCTCACTAACATATTATTCCAAATTGCCTTGTGTTTCTTTTTCACATTGTTCATCAAACTCAATCTTGACCATTTTTATGCTTTCAGGTGCTACCTCTTCCGTATCATGAAAAACACGGTTGCGATCAACACCAGTTTGCTCTTCCACTGCAAAAAATTGTAAATTCAGCAAAGAATAAAGAGAATCGAAGACTTGGCAAACCATCTATTCCTATGAGATTGGCCAAAAAACCTAGACCGATGTCATTATTCCTCAAGAAGGACATTGGCGTTGGACCCTTAAGGTAAATTTCTCTTAGCTATTATCATTCGCCTAGTTTTGTATTTATTAATATGCAATCACTTATCTCATCAACACATCAACATCAACAGGTACCATACACCAAAAGAGATTGAAACTCTACTTGCTCAACATCCTCACACTTCGCAAAACCCAGCTGGGCACCCAATTCCAGCCGGATATGAAGGGCAAACGATTCGCAAGTTTTTCTCTGAAGGTGAGTTTGTTATTTTCGATTTGTGATTTGTTTCCATCTAATAATTCCCATCCTTGACATCACATTAACCATGTTACCTTGATATCCTTCTATTTTGCTCCTTTGGTTTACAGGTGGCGCCAGAGACATTCCGGCTTTTGGTGTGGTCATACCGTTCTCTAAGCTTTCAACAATTCAGCAAGCAAGAGCCCTCAGAGATAGTCTTGACCTCAAGCGTGTCGTCGACGAGAAATTGTATGCTGTAATCTGGAGGGATGGCAACCTCACTCACATCCTAGAAAATCAGATTGTATCATACCGCTTGGCAGGTTCAAACATGTCAGGCATACCTAGCAGTAGTGCACTTCCTTTTTTCAAATCGTTTCGTACTGACAAACACAACAATCCTCTCTTTGGACCTCACTTCGGAGGACATGCAATCGATCAAGATAACTTCCTGAAATCACTTCGTCTTGAAGAGCTGAGGGTCAGAAGACTTGCTATCACATCATTGGATGCAAAGATCCAGGAGTTCCCACATCTTCAAACAAACATTCCTCCCGCTCTCCAGAAGTTGCGAGAAAAGGGTGTCAACGGAGGAATTCTGCATTCGATATCTTAATGACCTGTAGTAAATAGATATAACATTTTAGTTTTACTGGCTGCATTGCCAACCCTCAAATCTCACCAGTGTATTTTCTTAATAAAGTAACCTTAATTTCCAAATCCTAGCCTTGACATTAAATATGCCAATTGGTGAATGCTTCATATGTCCCAACTATTTATCTTGCTTGTTGTAGTTAATGTGCCCTTAAATTTGAGATTACAACTATACTATTCCTTTATTTGGTACTTTGCCTTAATTAAACACATTACATTCCAATTATGCTTCCAAATTATATTCACCCTTGACCTTTATATTAACAGTTGTCGATATGGTTGGGCAACATAGCAATATCTTGATTCCGTAAGTACCCAATTAATACCCTTGTGTTCATTGCCGATGCCACTTGCTTTTCTAAACAGTTGTTATTCAATACTTCACAACATTCCTTTTGCAACTCCGCGTTCACTCACAATTTGATGGCAACAATGCAAAATTTAGAATTGAGGAATTTGGATTTTTCCCCACCTGTACGTTCACGTACCCCCTATAAATTTTTAAAGGTTCATTTCGCCGAAAACCAGCTATTCCAAAACGAACATTGCTTTGTGTCACGCTTTTCGAGCGTAACGCTTTTCGAGCGTGACGCTTTTCGAGCGTCACGCTTTTCGAGCGTCACGCGTTACACCCACTCAATTTAACCCCTGTTACGCACTTTAGCGTCGAAACGATTCGTGTGTCGTGGATAAGTATGTGTCGCACGCGGCAGTATATAATTTGATATTTAGATGAAAACTGCGAAACGATTCTTGTGTCGTGGATAAGTATGTGTCGCACGCGGCAGTATATAATTTGATATTTAGAATATTCAATACAAAGCCTCTTTATATTTAATTGGTGAATATAATATATAATATATATATTTTTAATTTTATTGGAATTGCAGTGTGTCACGACTGTCGATTATAAATATAACTTAGCACTGTATAACTTAACACTGTAGTATTATTTCTAATATGACGTATTTAATTTTAAAATAAGATGAAGACTTTATTGACGGTATAAATATTTGGATTTGGTCGACTGGACATTGACACATAAGTTATGACATGACATGAGACGCAGTCTGTAAAGCGTAAAGCTTAGAGAATGAAAGTTGATGACAATGTCATGAACGTCAGCTGTACAGTAGAGCCCTACAGTATGGGCTGGCCGAGCCCGTATCGCGTTGAAAATCAAGCTGCTTCTCACATTTTTTTTGGGGGGTGGGGGACCCCCCCCCACTGGGGTGGCCGTGACCCGTAGGAGAATCGACCATGAACGTCAGCTGTATGGGCTGGCCGAACTCCGATGGAAAGCAAGCTGCTTCTCACATTTTTTTGGGGGGGGGTGTGTGGGGGAAAACCTCCCCTCCCCCCCACAGGGGTGGCCGTGACCCGTAGGGGAATCGACGGCTTATTATTTATTAAATTTTATTCTTTGACGCTTTGACGCTTTTACGCTTTTCGACTGTCACGCTTTTTGCGCTCACGCTCTTTTTAATTATGACAGTAACACGACATGACATGACACGACAGTAAAGCGGGAGTTTGTCACATCTTTGAAAAATCTGGTTTTTTTATGTCAAACTTTTGTGTATAAATGTTTTGGGGGAAATCATAATCATTAGGTTGTCGCCCCTTTGCTGTCATTGGTAGACGCTGTCATCGTGTAGACGCTTCTTGATCGTTGTCATCATGCATGACGCTTTCGTTCGATGTCATGTCATCATCCATCATGCATGACGCTTTTTGATAATCATCGTCAGCGTCATGCGTCGCTGTTTGATCTGTCACGCTTATTATAATAAATTTAAAATAAATAATTTATAATATAAAACCTGTTTAAATATTTGGATGTGGTCGCCAAGGACACATCAGACATGAGAATTGAGACTCAGTGACACGCAAATCTGCGAAAATGAAGGCTGATGACACTGTCATGAACGTCGAACCATATGAGCTGGGCCCATGGCCGCTTACATTACATTTTTATTTTTGGGGGGAGGAGAAGGGGTTCGCCCTCTCCCCACTGGACTGAAATGTGTTGGGGGGTGTTGGATGCTGAATGTTTGGTCGGGGGAGGAGGGCGCATGATTGGGGGGTCAATGCCATCGCATGCTTCGATCACAATTGGCCGGGTGGGGCTTGGGTGCACGAACCTATATCTTATAACCGCCGCGATCTAGTTAACCGCTTGCCGCACGTCCAGTGTTTATTTGGTCACTTGGTTTATCATAGTCACGATCCATCATTTTCTTTCTTTGTTCTGACATACCTTGTATCAACCCCATATTAATAAGTCCCCCACTATTCCTTGTCACACCCCTAACGACCACCCCCTCCCCTCGCACTGCCTTGTAATGCAACCACACCACAACCCCTTCTGCCCTCTGTCCATATGTGGGCCTCTCAATACTATTAACCATAGACCACTCACGATATCTAAGACAAATTTCACATCAAATTTTACAACCAATCAATTATCAAATATGATCGAATATTTAAACAATGCGAATCACAACTATCTTGAGATTTGAATAGTACAACACAACAACACAGTTTGATTTGATTTGTTTGTTCACCAATTGCAATTGACAACATATTACTATGAAATCAGCTTGAGATTTGAAAGATGAACAATTTCGCTTCATCTTTGGTTCAAAATGAAACATATTTGTTTGGCCAATCACATCGATTGATACATGAATAATTAATGAAATCAGAGTTTGCTCAAAGGAATTTCAACCATCAAATTGATATAAAATGCAAATAATTGTTGATACGCTACAAATGTAACACATTTGACAATTGGCATGCTTTGATGACGACATTTGGCGATCATTATGGCCACACACATTCATCTAAATTTGTGACAGTGCCCCTATGTATCAACATATAAATTGCCAACGACTCTTATTGTTATCATTTCTGAATTCAAAAATATACATCAAAGCAACTTTAACTTCAACATGTCTCAATTTTCCAAAACTTGGTTTGGCACCCTGAAGACTAAGTTTGAGAACGATGAGGACCTATCCAGTCTTAAATTCCGTGTTTTTGCTATATGCGAAAGCAAATCACGCAGCTTATCACGTACCAAAGATAAGCAACCCGTGGTATCAGTCACTTTTAGAGATGCTCCTGGCGACGTTCTCATGGCCACTGGGTGGAGGCTCATGGCTGGGGCAACCCTACAGGACGTAGCTCCTCTACTGGAGCACGTGGAGGTGGGCAAGCTGTACGACATTTACATGTCCTCCGAGACATTTTACAACTTGAGCCTGGCCTCGCAGCTACGAGCTGTCCAGGAACATCGCGGACATCTCTGGCGCTGTCCAGACCCTGGAGGCCATTGTGGAGGTCACCAAGGACCTGCCCCATGCTTTTATCAAAGAATGGGGGCTACCTTCAACCTGGATCAGCAATCGCCAGGTTCTCACTATCGACAGCGATAGTGAGGACGAGGATTACGTGACCCCTCCTCCCCCACCACCAAAAAGGCGCAAAGGCAAGGGCAAAGCCAAGATCGCCTTGCCATTTCCTGATGGCGCAGGTAAATTATAATTGTCTATTTGTCTGTTGGGTTCAATGTGGCTCTGAACAGAATAATTCTGTTGTATATTTACTAAAAATGTTTCGTTTTTGTGCTTGATTGTGCAGGTGCTTCGTGCGCTGGCGCAAGCGAGGCACCTACTGGTGGTGCACCCATGTACCTTACCATGGTTGCACCACCCGTTGGCGATGTTGGCGATCTCATTCCTGAAGAAGTCCCTGCTGGTGCTGGCGATATTGCACCTAATGGCCAAGCGCCTAATGTTGCACTTACTGTTGCACCTACTGAAGATATTGCAATGGCAGTTGGCGCTGGCGAAACTGGCGCTGGCGTTGGCGCTGTTGACGCTGGCGCTGTTGACGCTGTTGACGTTGACGCTGACGCTGTTGCTACTGGCGCGATCGTGAACATGGAAGCAGCGCCTGGCGCTGTAACTGCAGCTAAGAAAGGAAAAAAGACCAAGGCAAAACAGAACTAGACTAGTAGTATAGTATCTGTTGTGAGCGAAAGTAGATGACAATCATCATTTAATCGGGCTGATTTGGTCGTAAATTTGTTTGTAAAGAAAAAAACAATTGAAAATGTTTTGTTTTAATATTTCTACACTGTTAATGTAAATGTTGCTATCGTATAGATTTGTAGGGTTGTAATTTTGATTGAACTCGTAAATGAAACGTAATTTCTTATTGTACTTCTAACGGTCATTTAACATTTACAATTGCGTGCGCAATATTACATCAATCAGATTCGATCGACGTCATATTCTTTAGATTAGCTGTCATCCGTTTTATTTCCCGTTGGTGGCAGTCGATCTGCCGGCCTGATATTTCCCAAACGTAACTCTCAAGCACACCACCGCTTCAATGTTACGGCTAATTAGTTGCCATTTACCGAATAAATCAGCAAACTCACTTTTCTCGATATTCTAACCGAGAAGAAACGCTGTAACCGTAACGAGACTGTCCTAAGTTGTCGCGGGATATCGAAGAAATATTTTCCTATTTGCTTTGAGTTTGCTGAATCTTGGAAACTCGTGCTGGGCACTGCGTTGCGGAAAGCGACTTCTACTGTCGGGCCCATGTGAAGAGCGGGTGCAAGTTTAAGAAGATTTTGTAAGAAAACTGGGGCGTAACTGGCAAAACATGTTGATAGTACGGTACGAATCACTCCCTAGATGCTTGCTATGCTGCCATAATTGATCATCAGCGCACTCTTTTCAATTTCCAGCGTGGCTTAAGCATATTGCATTTTCTACCAACATTTCAGAGAAAAAGTTATTTCGTTGATATGACTGATATGACAGGTGACGCATATAGGGACGCACACTGACGGACCTACTCGCGTAGCTCTGAAGTGGTGGCTGAAAGTAAGTTTGATGGCATTATTCTTTCGCCCTTGGGCTGAACTTTCTTTGCTTGCAGTAAGTTTCAGTTGTTACATAAAGTACAGTGTGCGGTTTTCGATCTGATAGTTGGGGGGTGATTTGAGTGCTTATTCGAGTCACCGGTGCTTTTAATAAATTTTCCTAATCTACAAAGGCGTCCTTTTGATTTGATTGTAACACCGTTGCTTGCAACCTTGGATCGTTCGGATCGACCTTAGCCTTAAGTCTCACTTTCTATAATGTTTTCGTTTCGCAGATACTGCAAGAATCAAGCAAGGCTCTTGGGTTGCAAGTCTTAACGGATTTTGCCGGAAAACTGGCGCGTAACTGGCGGGAATTTTGATAGTCGGTACGAGCACTCCCTAGAAGCTTGTTATGCTGCCGTTAGCTGTCCGTTTGTTTTGAAAGCGCGATGAAAGGTGTAAACTCGTGAAGAATGCCTGTTTCAAATATTGGTATAGTGCTGAGAGCTTATAGAGAGCTTATAGTGCTAAGAGATTATACTTCTCCCATACACATCTTTCTATCTCAAGTGTTGGTAAGGAAAATGATTGTTTTATTGAGCAAGTGGCACCCTGCCCTCCTCATGCCCTCAGAGCGAGCGTGTACTTGTTCAAAAAACGTCTCGTGATTAGGACTTCGGACAAATCAGAAAACCGCTGTACCCATAACGCACGCTGATGCTGGAACCTGTGCTTGAGCTAGCGTCAAGTGTCAATTCAGAATTTTAGGCTAGCTTGTTATGCCGTATTTCAACCATCATCGGACTCACTTTTAACTTTCCAACGTTACCCAAAAAAGTCCCATGTGGATACAATTTCCATAACCCCAAAGAATAAAGAGGTCATGCCAGTGTATTAACCATGAAGTAGTTCATAACAGTGCACTACCCCTTGAAAAGAGGTCCATGAACAGTGCAGGTCATCTCTGTCATATTCTAAGGATACAGTTACCGAT
>LGRX02021252.1:0-23595 GCA_001247695.2 Cymbomonas tetramitiformis
TATTTACACTGTACATATGTTACAAGTTTTGTCGGTAAGAAACGGTTGCTAGCATACTAGTAATATCATCCCCGATAGGTCCAAATAAAGCGGGTCCAGTGCGGGTCCAGGGCGGGTCCACGACGGGTCCAGCGTGGGTACGCTCGAGGTCCATGCTTCAAGCGGCGTGATTGTCTTCATCGTCAGCAACTTCACCAACAAAGTCAACGGTCCGGTCCAGAACCACCGCCAATATACCGGGCTTCTCTCTGATTCCCATAGGCAGTCGGCGGCGGTTCGAGGGTGTGATTGCTAACCGCTTAGGCAGCCACGGTATTGGCACGATGCAAACCTGGGACTCAATTTCTTCAGCTCGGATAATAGAATCCTTCGTGGCCCATGGCAAGTCGGTACGTAGAAATACGGTCTGGCTGATGGGGTCAGCGACAGCGGCCTCTTGAGGAAACCACCTGACTTTCACAAAAATGAATGGGTCGTGGCCGTGGATCGACATCTTGAAGACATCCAGCAACTCCGCGTACCTGATTCATCAGTATAATTCTGGGTGAAAATGGAGATCGCCTAAATAAACTGAACGAATACAACAAGGGCAACATGTGGTCCCCATCAGGCCAGGGTGAGGGCGGGATGGGGGCACGCACCAGTCCTGGTTTTCGTATTGGGGAGTGCGAATGCCGTCAACCATTTTGTGTCCAACAAAGATATCTCTGAACTTCACAAGCATGTATCGCTGCATACTCGCCTTATCATGGTCCAGATCACGAGCTCTGAACATGCTACGTCCAACCTTTACATAACTGTACCGCAAAAGTCGTGGCGGTGGCGAGGTAATGAAGTTGATCTCTTCCGTGGAAAATTGTTTCACGACCATTCCTTCGCCATGGGGGTTCGGCTCCTTCCTCCACGTGCTGGCGTCCTCGAAGGTAGGCTCTACCAGACGCAACGGGGCAACGGAGTTTCCAGCAAGTCGTTGCCGACGGACACGTTGTTGATGTAACCTGTTTTGTGAATCAGGTGAAGACATTAGTCCGATGCGGGTCCCGTGCCGGTCCTACGTGCCGCCCCCATGGGGACGTCCGATGGTTCCAACAAAGGACGAGTAGCGAGCGCGACAGGCTGTAAAAGTGATGCAAGTGTGGGTACAAACCGTCGAGATCGCTGATTTTCCGCCCTGATGCGTGCTGCAGCCAATTCAAACTGATGTCGAAGTTCGGCAAACCAATCGAAATGAAGCAGCAGCCAGGATTTGATGTCCTTAATGGTATCTGAAGCCCAAAATATCGAACTTTATTTTAAGATTGTAGCTAGCATGAAATCGAACTGCAATACATGGGGCGGGGCCGGGGCGGGATCTAGGACCGACGGGTCCGGAATGTTGACTCAACAGGGGCGCCACGGTATCACATACCTTCTGATAGCAGTGTGTTCCTGCCTTGACGCTCCACTCCTGATTTCAGCATCATTGAAACCCGCTTTCAGCATCATTGGACATCTCCAAAAGGTCAAGTAACAGTCCGTTGATCTTGGAAATGTCCTGCAGGGCGCCAACACTTCATCAGTCCATCCGCGCTTGGTACTAGAAGGATGCATGTGTAAAGTCATGGGGCAATATGGGCCCCCATCCGGTACCATACATGGGACCGGGCCGTTCACACAGGTCCCATATCGGTCCCATGTGGGTACCTTAACTTGCAAGCAGCACTCACTACTGAAACCGTACGAGGCGGTATGTACTGGTCCTAGACCGGTACCGCGTCCCGTACCAATAGGTCCCCCAAATGTTTTCAATGGGTACCACATCCTGAACACTCTACTCACCACATCGTCTTCTCCATCGGAATCGCCCGCAGAATCGTCAGTAAGGTCTTCGGCATCTTCATCCTCCTCGCCACTAACTTCCCCGTCGCCGTTGTCGTCTCCAGATGACGATTCGCCATCATCATCACGTAGTTGTTTCCCAAACCCCAAGTCCTCGATGTGTTTCGCCAACGCTTCAAAGTTGGATATCACCTCGGCTTCCCGAGAGGTATAGTCACGATCCGCACCGCCCATCTCATCATCTCGGGGAGATGATCGCTCATTCTCTTCTTCGAACTCCTCTTGCGGAATGTATACACCATATTGTTTGACATGTCGGATAATTTGACGGCGGCCAAGTTCACGTGTCGTAAGCCCTCGGTGGTGGCATTGATTACACGGACAAATGCCATACTCTGAAACGTAGCGTCCAGGGCGGCTTCCTTGTATGCCCTGTGGAGTCGCCATCTATCGTCACATAGACAAGTGCCAAACCATTTTATCCAGCATGTTGCAGGTAGAACGCCTGCAAAAGGTCGTACACGGGTGAGTAAGTGTTTAAAGCGAGCAGTACTATACGGGGGCGGGGTCTCGGACCGATAGGAATCACTCAGTCCATAACCGGTCCCGAACCCCGGACCCGTAGGAACCATGCCTTGGACCCCACACGGACCCGTCGGTACCATGCCTTGGACTCCATACGGACCCGTCGGTACCATGCCTTGGACTCCATACGGACCCGTCGGTACCATGCCTGGGACCCCACATGGACCCGTCGGTACCATGCCTTGGACCCCACACGGACCCCACACGGACCCGTTCGGAATCCACCGCAGCAAGACGCCGCAACCCTAATAAACCCTATGGTCCCATAGGTGGAACACAGCCCGCCCCTATGGGGTAAAGTAAAAAACAACTGGGTCTAGGGCGAAACAGGGTCCATGTGGTCCAAAAATGTCTGACCATGCATGGACCTCGCATGGACTTGCCAAATAACCCGTTGAACCACTGTGGGACCGACGGCATGGACCCGTAATGAAGCCTATGGGACCGACGCACAGGTGTTTTTGCCTTTTTTGCTTAAAAAAGTGCATTTTGGGGTTACGCGTTACACATGGACCTCACTTGGACCGACAAGTGTTAAAGGCTCGCTCTCACGCTGCCCCCATGAGGATTAGCGGGTCCCCGAGATTTTACAAAAAAAAACGCCGGGTCTAGGGCGTGAAACAGGGTCCATGTGGTGCAAAAATGTCTGACCATTCATGGACCTCGCATGGACGACTTGCGTCGGACCACACATGGACCGACGGCATGGACCTGTGATGAAGCCTATGGGACCGACGCACAGTTTCACATTTTGGGGGATTCGAGTCACATGGACCTCACATGGACCTATCTAAAGAACGTGGGCGAGGCAAACAGCGGTGTAAAGAATTCCTCGTTGAGAGATAGCGAAAATCGACCCAAAAATCGGAAAAAACAAAAATTATGCACAAGAAAGGGCAGGTTGACTGCAATATATCCCGCCAGACAAAAAAGCAAAAATGTTTTTTTTCGTGAGATATCGGCAATTTTGTGCGCGCGATTTTTTCAAAACGCCCAAAGGGGGAAAAATCGAAGAACTCACATGGACCCGTATGTGGTGTCAGGTTTGGCAATATGATATTCGGAATATGGTAAACGTGCCACAGTACTGTAGCGTCATCGTCATCACACGACATCGACAGCGACAGCGACAGCGCAACGCAGCGACAGCGACATCGACATGGCGAAGGCGTGTGACATGTCCGTCATGTCACTCGCTGTCACTAACTGTGCCACGCAACTCGCTGTCGTGTGTCAAACTATTGACTTTTAAACCCATGTTTGACCGGAGGCAGACTTTTACATCACTTCGTTCCGGCGGCGATCTCAGAAAGTAACCGAGTCCCTCCTGCAGTTCTGCTCTGTGTGCTTTCTGTATAATGTGATATTGATCGATCGATACATTCGTAGACCTTCTTGTTGAATATTTCATGATGCTGTTCTGCTGACGCGTATTCGTTGCGCAATCTTTCGCCACTTGTTTGTGCCATTTGGGGTGGAAGAGACATGCGTCTCCCCACTTCTTCGGACTGGGGCAAGTTCGTTGGTTTGATTCCAACCCACCCCACCGAACGATACGTATTTTGTTTTAGTGGAAATATTCTGACCGGACTGTCCTTGTGCGCGCAGAATTTTGTTGAACGATATATTCGGTTGAGCTCCCTCACGAACATCAGCTCAGTCGGATGTTTGGTGCGCACATCGCGACACCCAAATCGTCTGTTGTCTTGTTCGTTGTTTGACTTCCGTTTCTTTAGTATTCGCAGCTGTGTTCCCTCGGTCTCTCTCTTATTATGCGTTTACTAATTTCTGTGTCTCGTTGTCCGACTGCAGGTCTCTGCTGATTTACGGCCGGTTGCATCTCCGCGATTACGGTATAGGAAAATAGTTAGTAGGATGTTAGCAGTTCGGTTTTTGTGTGAGTGAATAGTTGTTTGCTCATAGACGTATTATTTGTTCATTAAGTATTCATTGTATTTTGCCTTTCGTCGATGTTACGGTTTCGTACCCACCTTGTCTGCAGTGATATTTATAGTCATAGGATGGATAGGCTGAAAATAAGATGTGAAGGTAGAACGTTAGTTTAGCAGTTTCGTCGTCATTGTTTGTTGAAAGAGGTTGTGCCCTTGCTTGCATTGTTAGCATGCATAATCATGTGCAACATTGCTTTGATGAGCGCCTTCCTTCGCCATGCGAGAATCTCATGTCTGGTGATAGCACGAACGGCAGCATTTTATGTATATCAGGTAACATTCACAATAACATTCGTTTGCTTTGCCACGTTTAGTTATTGGAAACAGCAGTAAAACAATGTAGATATCTCTGCAGTTTCCCACGCGCATCCGGACTCATAAGAGAGCACATAGACCTGCTAAATAATCGCACGGACCCGCTTGATTACCAAATGGAGCTGCTAAATAATCAAGTGGACCCGCTAAATAATCAAATGGACCTGCAAGACACTCATATGGACCCGCTTAATAATCACATGGACCCACGGAGTACTCACATGGACCGCTTAATAATCACATGGACCCGCTAATTAATCACACGGACCGCTTAATAATCACATGGACCCGCTAAACCATCCATGGACCCGTTAAATAATCACACGGACCGCTTAATAATCACATGGATCCGCTTGATAATCACATGGACCCAGCGAAGAATCACGCCGGACCCGGCAATGCCCATGGACCCGCTAAACAATCAAATGGACCCGCTAAATAATCACATGGACCCGCTAAATAATCACGGACCCGCTAAATAATCACACGGACCCGCTAAATAATCACACGGACCCGCAAAACAATCATAAGGACCCGCCTAATGATCGCATGGACCCGTTGAATGATCACGCGGACCCGCTAAATGATCACATGGACCCGATCAATAATCACATGGACCTGCCGAGTAATCATATGGACCCATCGAGCGAGCGCCCAAACGGGCGGGGTCCATGCTGGGTCCATGTGATGCTTCCCTACGGGTCCATGCGAGGTCCATGCGTCGCATGGACCCGTAGGAATGTCTGACCATCGGACCCATGTGGCCCTTACCGGTCCATGTGGGGTCCATGTGATGATAACCGAGTGGTCCCCGCGAAGTCCATGCGATTATGCCTATGGGTCCATGCGGGGTCCATGCGGGGTCCATGCGTCGCATGGACCCGTAGGAATGTCTGACCATCGGACCCATGTGGCCCTTACCGGTCCAGCAGAAATTAAGCAAGGCAATGATCACGTGCGTAGAGAGTTCGTTAGTTGCAAGCATATGAATTAGTTGTCAAGTTTTACTACCCTGTCACTAATCGGTCCCCTAAATACAAGAGTTTCAGGGACAAATAATAGTTGCCCGTGCCGATCTAATTAACATCGCAGTGCAGGATTCATACAGATCCAATACGGTCAAACGGCCGGTTTCAACGAAGCCCAGGATCCTAGGTGGCTGGGTGCATGTACTTTTGCCAAGATCCTCCCCAAGGCCTTGGGTCATCTTCCCGCCGCACATGCGTGGATGATGAACGATATTTTTGTCGGTCGGTGGACAAAAAACATTCAGCGCAAAAGATTCCAGGTGAGCTAGGGAAAGCGGAATTACTAATCACTGGGTAAGGGAGCATGGTCAACGAAGACCGGGTAGGCCCCCAGACGCACTACTACCTCTTGGAACAAGCAACTACATATGGCACACCATATCCTACACAAAGTCTAAAGCAATATCGCATTTATGAACCATAACAGCGCAAACAAGGCATGCACACACTATTGCCAAGCATCACGACACGGAGAGGTGATGGTCACACGGAATATGTTGTGCCTGCGAAGTAACAAGAAAGAGATGTTCAAACACACACGCGCAGTACAGCCAAGCACGCAAACTTTGCTTCGATGAACAGATCCCGAGCTAGCAGCGCCGAGAAAGCGTGCCACTAGGTATCATATGCAGATATTGCGACAATGAACAACGAATAAAAAGCAAGACGCTGCTCACATCCGCCTGAAAAAGTCACGAACACTGGCTCCAGGCCGTCAACATCCGCGAAAAATGGGCGAATACGCACTTTCAGTTTTCAACATATATCTTTAAAGAACCGAAGACACAGTAGCGGACCAGCGGTATTCGTTTATTCGTTGTCCAACCAGTCAAATTTCCGAAAGCAAATTATCGTATCGATCATCGACCGACTGCGATTTTCATTGATTAATGTAAAAACAGTTGACGATTCCCAATTTTCCGTGAAAGATCACATTGTGTGCCAGGGGCACGACGACAGATGCTCGGAAATATGTTTTTGATTGAACGTGCAAAGGTACACAATTCGGATTTTTATAATATACTGGATCAGGGCCAGATTGAGGTACAAACGATAATTCGGTTCCGAGTTCTGAAGGCTAAACACTTCTCAAGTGCTCTACTTATTCACTCGTCACTCAGGTTGCAGGGTCAACCACTCGAGAGCCGATGTCACACTTCGGCTCAACGTTCAGTTCCCGATCCGATCTCATTTCTAATTCCGATTCGTCATTCTCGATTCAGATGTTATGCCGACAGGCTGACACGATGACTGCCCCACAGTACTGTCATACTACTGTACTGTCATACTGTCATACTGTCATAGCGTCATACTGTCATACTGTCATAACCTTAATATCTGATATTCGATTTCATTGTCTTTTCAACCCCGATGCGAATCTGACCATTCTTCGAGGGTCTGACTGAGTTCCACGATGACACCCCCCACAGTACTGTCATACTACTATAGTGTCATACTGTCATACTGTCATAGTGTCATAGTGTCCCCGGACATCTGGTATTCATTCTCATCGTGATTTCAAGCCCAATTTCACTGTCATCGTGCCAATCCCAGATTACCCCCGATGACACACATACGGGCGCATAGGCATATCGGCTCACGCTGTGCCTCCGGGCACAACTCTCCCCCCCTTAGGAGTGGTCTACCTCCTGGGATCACTCCGCTAAGGTACCCATCTAAGTTCCAGTTCTTAGGTTTTCTGGTTCCTTGCTGTTTCCAGTTCTTAGGTTCTCTGGTCCCTCTTCGAGCATAGTTTGCCTGCCGCTACCAGGGCACCACTTTCAAGAAGAAGGGTGCCACTTGGAATCTAAAGCGGGTCTTCAGTGTCGCGGAGGCGTAAATGTCGGAAAAGTTGTCGTAGCAGGAGTGCTGGCACGGGATATACACTCGCAGATCGACCTGCTCCAGTCTGCTGCGGGTGAGGTCCAAGCTGAGCAGTCTCTGGATGAGCACCGGTTGCCCATCTGCACGCACACGGTGTTGAAGTAGTACAGCGTAGCAGGGGCGAGGGTGGTGCTGAGTTCGTCCATATGCAGGTGGGTTTCATGTACTGCGTACCGTACATGCAGTAGGTACACACCAGCGGTGGGGGAAGCTGGCGCATCATAGGGCGAAGCCGTAGCGCGTTAGGGAAGCGACCTCTGGGGTTTTCCATGAACCAATGTTTTGGCTCCAGGTAGTCAATGATCTGCAATGCTCGTCGTACGATTTTGTCAGCCTGGGGAAGGTCAGGGGGTCCACCAGTGGTGCGCGCTTGACTGTACTGCCTGCAGGGGGGACTTGCCCAAACACATCGAAGAATCCAGGCGGGTATTGTTTGTAGTCCCATTGCAGGATGTCACACACATGAGTGGGTTGCCAGATATGCCCGGAGTCGAGGGTCACTACTGAAGCGGAGGGGAAGCAATTTAGGAATTCCCTCTCTACTGAGCCAGTACCGCTGAAAAGTACGAGAATCCTGGGCGTGCGGGTTGCTTTTGCCTGTATCGCCAGCAGCTCTGTCACCAGTGCCAACGACCCATCTTCCACGCGCTCCTGGCGTTCCCACGGCAGGGGGGTATCATCTTCCATCTGTTCGAGCTGGTCCAGTTCATCGCAGGGATTAGTGATGAGGTGGGCCAGTGTCATTCCGGCTTGAGCGGAGTGACGGCCACGCTGCTCGCGTCGCCGAGTGGCTTCGTCGCGAACTTGCGCTTCCATGTGCAGTCTCGCTTGCTCGAATTCACGAAGCTGTTGAAGTGGACTTCCGCGTTCAAGTTTGTCACGCGTCCTCCATTGGTCGTGAGCTTTGGAGTAGCCAGTCCAGCGAACCTTCCACTCTTCCACCTCCTTTCCTCGAACAGACCGCACTCGACGTGCAAGGATGCGCTCAACGTGTGCTTCCTTCTGACCGTCCACTACCACCTCTTCAGGTACTGCTAGGTGATCGCGTGCAGCAAAAGCATCTTGACCGCTGGTGTACGGTTTGAGGCGATGTTGAGCGAACACGTCGTGAATCCGCCAGTGAGGAGGGAGGCGTAGGCGGTAGGCTACTGGGGCTCCTCTGTCGGCCTCTGGCATGGTCATCTGTACATCGCTGAAGAAGCGTTCGGTCACAGGAACTGGTCCATGCCAGCGCTTGGTCAGTTTCCTACAGATGGAGCGATCCATCACCTTCTCCGTAAGGTGTTTCGCCTCTATCCAGACCAGATCTCCAACAGCATACTCCCGCTGCCCGTGCCTGCGATCAAACTGTTCGCGCTGTCGCTGTTGAGCCAGCTCTAACCGCTGTCTGGCGTCCCGCAGCTGCGACGAAAATTTCACGGCCACTTCGTGTGCGGTGCCTACTCCCCCAGTTCGTCGTCCAGCGGTGGACTGTGCGGCCTCCAGGAAAAGGTCCAACTGCGACAGCGGCGAGAACCCGAACACCAGTTCAAATGGCGTGAAGCCAGTAGATTCACTCCTGGAGTCATTGATCGCGAACTCCACGTTAGTGGTGAACAGATCCCAGTCCTCCACATTGGCGTCTACAAAGGACCCGAGCATGTCCTCAATAACCTGTTGCTGTGTTCCGCCTGGCCGTCAGACCGAGGGTTGTACGGCGTGGTACGAGCCACTTTCACACCCATCAGTCTCATGAGTTCCTGCCAGAAAGCATCTTGAAACCGTGGGTCACGATCAGAGACAATCTTCATAGGCGCGCCATGTAAGCGCCACACCGAGTCAAAGTAGATTCTGGCCACCACAGCTGCGGAGCTGTCGCCGAAGTTCATCGGCACAACGTGGACCATCTTCGTCAGCTTGCAGGTGAAGGCCACGAAAGCATCATTGCCTCTCTCTGATACCGGCAGGCCGGTGACGAAGTCCACCGCGACATCCTGCCATGGCCTGTTCGGGATGCTGTGAGGGTTTAGCAACCCATCCGGGTAAGTTCCCCGCGGCCTCACTGATTGGCACACTGCGCAGGATGCAACCCAGGTGCCCACATCTTCCGCGGCCCCACGCCAATAGAAGCGTCGCAGCACCCTCTCCAGAGTCTTGTCTCGCCCAGTGTGACCCGAGGACAATGACTCATGAGCATGACGAATCACCACTTCTCGAAGTGGAGAGTCCTCCCCCAGCACCAACTGATATCTCCCTGCTGCGGTCCTCCAAACCACTTCACCCACTAGCCTGAAGTCCTGTAGGCATTGGTGTGGTGCCGCCTTTCACTTTCTCTCTTAGTGAACGAAGTGTCCCCTCTCGGGTGTACTCCGCTTTCAACGCACGCAGGAACTTTGAGTCCGACTGCTGGGAGGCTGCGTCTCTGAAGTCTGCCGCCTCACCTGTCCTTATCACAGCGGGGGCTGTTCGCGGATGCCTCACGCGTGCTGGTTGTGGTTTGGCGGGAGGGGCGTGTACTATCAGAACAGGCCAGCGAAGGTCGAAGGCCCTCCCATCTGGGTTCTCGAAGAACTGGTTGGGCTCGCCCTTGTCATCGTGAGTAGGGATGACCTCCACAATCTGCATATTGGCCTTTCTGAAAAGTTTGCGCCACGCGGGGAGCTTGGACTGGTGATCTGGTAGAACGAAGACTGCTGAGGTGTTCTCTGGGTCTGCCTTCCATTCTGCGATATACTTGTTCAAGATCGCCTCCACAGTAATGCACTTGGAGTTGTATGGAGGGTTACACCAAACCCGAAGGCCCCTCCATTTCTCTGAAAGGCAGTCTGTCCAGAATCTATCCGCCTGTCTGTTGCGGCCGCCAAAGTCACAACAGGCGTCCACATCGAAGGGTCCAAATTTCTCGGCGTACTTCGAGGAGTACTCTGCTCGGACACGCCAATTCTGTGAGTCCTCTGGGGGAGCCTGCCGTTTTTGTGGGTGAAGGACCGGGGATGGAGTTGACTGTTGGGGCGCCTGCTGCGGGGTTGGTGAGCTCGTTGGCACCTTCTCAGTGAGCGCCTCCGATGCGTCAGCTCGTGACGTAGGCGTTCGCGTCTTCGGTGACGCCAACTGTGGAGGCGCTGGGGTCGTAGAGGCCTTCCCAGCGCGTGACATACTCCTCGTTATCCTCATCTGGGGTGGGGCTCTATCAGGGGGTTTGTGTGGAGCTTCTACCGGCTTCGCGCTATCAGCTGCAGGCCAGTCAGGCATGTCGAAGTCGAGGTGATCCTCCTTCATTCCCTTATAGAGCTTCGGGTTAACGAGAGCGATGGTCTCCCCCACGTCCATGGCCTGTTCCGCCACGGAGAGGGTCTCCACTGCTGAGAGCCAACAGTCAACAGTCTGGGCCCAGTGGGGATGAGCTGCGGGTGGTGAGCTGGAGAAGCATTCAGACTCCAGCGTTGCCAGGGGGTCTTTCGGCAGATCTGAGGTGGGGTCGATCACCCCTGCCTCCTTCAACCCCTCACGCACGTCCTTGTCTTTGAAGTCGGGTCTTCTGGACAGGGCGTCCGGTACCAGCAGCAGCGCTCCTTTGATGTACTCCATTCTCGGGACTCCCACCTCCACCAGATCCATGTACCAGCGTGCCTGTCTGCGGCTAAGCTCCCTGCCAGGTTCCATCAGCCATTCAAGGGGGCGGTGATCACCCTGGATGCGGAAGTTGGTGAAGATGAGGTAATGCCGCCAGGTAACGGTGGTACAGTGGTGTAGAGCACCTAGCTCACGCTCGCCGGTGTGATAATTCTGCTCGGCGGCTGAGAACTGGCGGCTCTCGTATGCTATCACGCGCAGTCCAAGACCATCTCCATTGTCTTGCATCGGTACTCCCCCAAGAGCGATGCCGCTAGCATCCGTCTGCACCACGAAAGGTGCTGTGCCGTCTGCGGCACCCTTAATGTTGGGCAAGGCGAGCACTGGCGCTGAGGTGAGGGCCTTCTTCAGCTCCTCGAAGGCCCACTGCTGCATGGGACCCCACTCCCAGGGTACGTCCGACTTGGTCAACCGGGTGAGGGGCTGAGCGATCTCGGAGAAGCAGTGGATGAACCTGCGGTAATACCCCGCCAGGCCCAAGAACTGCCTGACGTGGGTAACCGTTTCCAGCTCGGGCCAGTCCCTCACTGCAGCCACCTTGTCGTGTTGGGGTCTGCAGCCATCTGCGGAGATACAGTGGCCAAGGAACCGCAAGGATTTCTTCAACAGCTGGCACTTGGACCTCTTGAGGAAGACGCCCTTCTCCCTGCATGTCAGGAGCAGTTGCTTGACGTGTTCGTAGTGCTCTGCAGCGGTGTTGCTGAAGACGACCACATCATCGATGAAGATCCGGACAAATGGGAGATGGCCCAAGGCCCGCTGCATCCGTCGCTGGTACTGAGATGGTGAATTCTGCAGCCCCTGCGGCATGACCAACCACTCATATGACCCCATCTGGGTGGTGAAGGCGGTCTTCTCGACATCTCCTGGTGCCATCGGTACTTGCCAGAAGCCATCCACCGCGTCGAACGAAGAGAAGAACTTCGCACCCTGCATCTCGTCGAACATCATCTGGATGTCTGGGAGAGGATACTTGTCCTTAACTGTCTGGCGGTTGAGGAGCCGGTAATCGATCACCAGTCGCAGCTCCTTGGGGTTCCCCGGTTTGGGGACCATCAGACAGGGAGCTGCATAAGGGCTGGAAGAGGGTCGGATGTAGCCCTTGGACATCAGAGTCTCCACGCGTTCTCGAAGTTGGCGGAGTTCCTCTGCAGACTTCTTGTAGATGCGCTGGCAGGGCGGCCCCTTCTTGCTCACCTCAGGGTCCAGGTTAATGTTGGCTTCATCTTGGGGGTCATGTCTGAGTCCATCGATGTTCGGTAGGGCAGTCGTCATCTCCTTTTTGTACTCCTCACCCCAGAAGTCCTGAAACTTGAGGGTCCACTCAGGGCTCACTTCTGCATCTTCAGTATCCGCAGCGGGTTCGGCGTTCTCAGAGTCGATAGCCGTGGCTGCAAAGGCAGAAGCAGTATCATCGGGGGACTTCTCGGCCACCATGAGCCAGGCGGGTTGTATCTCCGGGTCGTCATTGCCGCGTAGCTTCTGCGTCTCCGCGTACACCAGGTACTTCTTCAGCTGGGCAGGGGTTAGGAACACCTCATCCACCAATCCCGCGCAGGCCGTGCCCTTCGGAGACCTGTCCCCAGATGCTTTCCCAGGAGAACAGCCTGTGATGGTGACGCGATCCCCAATCTTACCACTGCGGGACTTCCTGAGGAAGGAGACGGAGCCATTCCCTTCATAGCCCAGAGTGACAGGAGAGTGACTGCGCAGCCACCTTCCGCCAAGGATACCATCCACCTGTATGCCCAGTGGTAGGATCCGGAGGGCAAGGGCGTTCTCCGTATAGGTGCCCGTGGTGGTGTGCGTGTTAAACTTGGCGTACGCGGTGGCGCCAGTAATCTTCACAGATCCATCCGCCAGGGTGACTCTCATCTCGGAGCCGGCTCGTGTCGTGAGGCCACATCGCTTAGCGCTCTGCTCCGAGATGAAGTTGTCAGAGGCCCCCGAGTCGATCAGCACCTTGACCGTGTGCCCTCTGAGGGTTGCATAGAATACCAGCAGTAGCGGTCCTTCTTCGTCATGTGCCGCTGCGAGGGTACCCTCGATGTCGGTCTTCCACTGAACTCCCCCATCTGTGCGTATGCTTTTGCACTTGAGGTTGGGGAGGAGGTTGTCCGAGGCCTCGCGGCATTCTTCCAACGTTTGCCTACACGCGGCGTAGAACTCCTCATCCAGCAAATCAACATCTTCAGTCGGATGACTGACGAGGTTGTCTACACTCGCCGTCAGCAGGGTGCCCGCTGAGGTGCATTCGCTCGAGGTGGGGCTGACATGAGTGGTGTCGCTGGTGGTAGGGCTCACATGGGTGGTGTCACTGGTAGTAGGGCTCACATGAGTAGTGCCACTGGTGGTGGGGCTTACATGGGTAGTGCCACTTACTGTGGGGCTCACGTGGGTAGTGCCGCTTGTTGTGGGGCTCGCATGGGTAGCGACACTATTGATGAGACTGCCATGGGTGAGGGGATCCTCGTCATGCTGAGGGCTGCCAGTAGGGGAGTTGTGGGCGAGTTGGTGGGAGCTCTGGTGGTCAGTTCTCGCCTCAGGGGTCCCAGCTGCTGCCATCTGCTGGGTGAAGCAGAGCGAATTGACCGAGGACTCCTCTTCCATCACCTCAGGGTCTTCAGCGATGGGGTGGCTGTCGAGACAGGGCGGCGCTTCATCTGCTTCATGCGTTCTGACGGTGGTCATCTGCTGGGTGAAGCAAAGCGAACTGGGTGTGGAGGTCTCCTCTACCTCTGAGCAGTAGGATGAACCTTCGGGGTTTCCTCCCGGAGTGGCCGGCGCGTTATCATGGTGCGAAGATGTAGTCTCTGTTGTGGGCTCGGCCAGCGAGGATGATGGAGGGGATGCTCCCAAGGGGCTGGGACCCAGCTTCCTCATCTTGTACTGGTGTACTGCGTGCAGACTGCACCAGGCGCCAGGTAGACCCACATCTCCCGCTGTCCCAGGTATCGTGCCCACTTCAGTGTCCAGGGTGCAGAGGGATGTCGAAGATCTCGCTGCTGCTCTTCGTGCTCCCTCCTTTTCCCACAGCCTGCTACCTGGGGAAGAGTCTGGGCTCGAAGTGGCGATTGCCTTTTGCTGCTCGGCGGGCGACAGCTCTCTCCAAGCCGCGTAGAGGTCGTGGGAGCTGGCGTTAGAGGGTTCGGGGACTTGCTGGCGACCGTCGTGTGAGAGGAGGTGCCACAATGCTATGCGCTGATGGCCCTCCTTGCGATCTTGAGGTTCGCGGGCAATGCGTATCCTCTCTGCCAGCTGGTTGGCGCGGTTCACGCGCTCCTTTGGCGATCGACTCCCAGAGTGTATGCGGCTGCGGGCGCGCTCCGACATCTTATCCACCAGGTCCTTGGCAGCCTCTGGGGATTTGCGCAGAGCTCTGCGGACCTTTTGCATGGCGACCTCGAGGGGGAGGGAGTACAGATCTCTCTTCCAGTGCCACGCAGTTAGCCTTTTCCGTGGGTCTGCGAGGTTGGACTGATAGATGGGCAGTGGTAGGACAACACGCGGTCGGGGGCGAAGATCGCGGGGCTCTCCGCGGTTGCTGCCCATAATGGGGGGTCTGTGCCGGGGGACTCGCCGTCCCCTCCGACCCTCGATCCTCGCTTGTGTATAAGCAGGGCCGTCATCAAGAGGTAGTGACGGCTCATCGAAGGGGGTGCTTCCTGCAAGAGGGTGGCTAGACAAGTCATCCCTCGGCGGCGATGGGGCACCAGCTGAGCGGTAGGTGCGTCGCAAGCGGGTCCCAGAGGTGAAGGCCACGCTCTTGGGATGGGGACGTTGGCCCCAAGGGTCTCTGCGTCCTCGGGCGCGTCGGGGTTCCACTGGTTCTGGCCGCTTCTCCAGGGCGGAGAGGGTCTGATCATCAGGGCAAGACCTCACTTCCTCGAAGGGCAGGGTCTGGGGCTGGCCGCCGGCCAGTCATTCATCGCTCTCCACCGGGGGAAGGCCGTCACCCTCCACAAGCTCGATGCCCGCAAGGGCCGCCAGGGTCTGGTAGCTCTGCTCGTCCTCACAGGTAGCAAGAGCCAAGACCTCCTCGGAGAACTCCTCTGGGACGCCATCCACCGAGGAGATGTCCTCCTGCTGCTCGATGGCCCAAACGACGGCGGCTACAAACCCAGGGGAGTTCGCCAGTCGAGCGGGTGCATTGGCCCTCCACTCCTTGAGTTTAGCCTCGTCCGTACAGTTACGGACGATGTGCTCCGCAGAGCCGCAGGCGAAGCACCGGCGGACTTTCGGAGCGTCGGGGCGAGAGAGGCCAGGTGGTGGTGGCAATGGGGTCACTGCCGCGGCGACGGTGGTGGCAGGCCCATTCTCCAGCATGGCAAGAGCTGGGCGGTTCGAAGAGGGGGTACGCCTGTAGAAGGGGGTGCGAGGTGGTGGATTAGCGAAGGAAACAGTACGGGGAGGACGGTCTTGAGAGCGCCTCTGAGCCGCCTCCGTGTCAATGTCACTCTCCACCTCCTCAGCAACTTCCCGAATCTTCAACAAGGCGTTGTGGGTGCCTGGGATGTCGTCAGCGACGGCCTTCCTCTCCCACTCTTCTGGTTTGGAGACATCCAAGTGGATGGCTCTCAGGCGCCGCATCACCTTGGGTGCATATTTCAGCCCTCGGCGGAACGTAGAGAGCATCGACAGGTTGGTCATCTCCACGCAATTGGGGACTCTGCCGGCCAGGAAGTTGACGGAGGCCATGCGAGTCTCCAGTCGCGAGAAATACTCCGCCGCGGTCTCGTTCATCGCCTGCTTCAGGGCAATGGTCTCGCCGTGTGCGTTCTCCAGGTAGGCCTGCGTCAGGGAGCACACCGCCAGATCGCTGAAGAACACGTCCAGCTCCCCGTAGCGTTGGTGCCAGGCTTGCTCGGACCCAAAGGTCCCCGCCGCGCGCTCCAAGAACTTTCTCTGCTGGTCTTGAAGAGTGTGCTCCTTGAAGCTCCAAAGAAGGCTTGACACACTCGCCTGGTACGCTGATACTGATGACGGCGTACAACTGGGAGTGGTCAGTGCTTCGATCACGATGGCCTCCTGGAATACCTTCCGCACCATGTTGGAGTAGTGCTCCAACTGCGTCAGGAGGCCCTCCTTGTCGGCCGATTTCGTGTCGGACGCGGAGCGGGGGAACCTGGTGACGCTCTTGACCAGCTTTAGCACCATCTCCTTGGTCTTGTGCTCCAGGCGGACCTCGTCTGAGAATGCTCGCAGGTTAGTGCCCTGCGGCAGACGGACGATGCCTGGAACAAAGGGGGTGGCGCTGGGAGAGAGCACGGGGTTCGCAGCGGCGGCAGAGTGAACGGGGTTCGCGGCAGTGGCAGAGTGAACGGGGTTTGTGGCGGCGGAGTGGGGGAAACGGGCTGGAGGTGGTGGTCCCGGGGCATGCGCGGGTGGAGGCGCGGGCGCGGGATTTGTGGGGACTGCAGTCGGAGTGGGCGGTAATGTAGGGGCTGATGGTGGTGCGGGGAGTGGAAGAGGTGTATGGAAGGGCAGGGGTGTGGATGGTTGTGCGGCCACCACGCTCATGCTCCGGTACCAATCGGAGTTGCTGACTTCCGACCACGCGGCGAGCCCGTCCTGATCGAAGTTCTGCATCTCCGACTCCCGCGCGGTAGCAGGGATCCACTCCCACACTGGCTGCCCCATGCTGGTAGACCGCACATTGGCCGCGGCTGGGTCCCCCATTGCCATATCCATGACCTCGCGGTCGACCATGAGGACCCAGGTCTCCACACGAGGGTTGGTAAGGGGTAGGGGTGCATGGTGTAGCCGGCCTCCCATGCGCGCATATGCAGTCAGCGGCGCTCCCAGCAGGTGCATGATCCTGAACAAGATGGCGTCGCCCTGCACCCCAGCACGGCGGCGTTCGTCCCATGGCAGGGAGACGGTTGCCGCGCCTCGCACCCCAGCTGACTGGTGCACCCACAATGACCCACCATCGTGGGTGACGAAGAGAGCTCTGACCTCTGGGTACTGAGGGTAGGAGGGCTCTGGTGCGGGGTCGTCAGGGGGATCCTGAGGTGGATCACTGGGGGGGCCTGGTGGCGAGTCGCTTGAACTGGAGTCTCTGGGCTCTGAGTCGGGGTTGCCACCGCCATGCACCACCGTCTCCATCGACTGCCGCCGGCGGGCCACCATCATGTTGTGGGGATTTGGCCGACCCTGAGTGGGAGGTTCGGCGGGAGCGGTCTCAGCGGCGGTCTGAGGCACTGGAGGGGTTACGCTGGCGGCGGCGTCTGTCTCGTGTAGATGGTCCGCCGTCAGGCCCTGTGCGCTGCCCTGAGGGTCGCCTGGTGGGGAGGCTCCTGCCGATGCCGTCGCGCCAGGCAGCGCGAGTCCTCTCGAGAGCACTGCGGAGATGTCCAGGGCCTGTACTGCCGCCAGGACTTCTCTGCGAATGTGTTCACTTCGGCTGCTCGCGTCCGAGTCGGAGCCGGACCTGTGGGCGGCCCTCCGCCTGCGCTCAGCCCGTGCCTGCGTGCTTCGGCTGCCTCTGGTCCCCGTGCTGGTGCGGCTGATGTCCGTGCCGGAGTCGGGGTCAGAGTGATCAGGTGCGTGGCTTGGGCCTGGAAGATGCTTGCCATGTGTCGCAGGGCCCGAGGATGCCCTTCGGGAACGCCGACGCCGGCGAGTCTCTGAGGTTGTTGCCACCGCGGGAAGGTGACGCACCAAGAGCTGGGTCCCGCCCGAGACGTTCTGCTGAACTCCGCTGTCAAGGGGTACCTGCAGAGGATCCGGCAGGGCCGCGGCGCCGATGCTGATGAAGTGCTGCAGCGATGAGAGATCCGCGCCTGAGTCATGAAGCGCGGAGGTGGCCGGTGCCAGCTGATGGGGCTGCTGTGGTCGATGCTGCGGCTGTTGTAGCGGCTGCGGCTGCTGTTGCTGCTGCTGCTGCTGTTGCTGCTGTAACTGCTGCTGTTGTAACTGCTGCTGCATCGGTTCCAGTGGCTGCTGCTGAAGCCACTGCTGTTGCTGCTGCTGGTACGCGAGCCACTGCTGCTGCTGCTGTAGCTGTTGTTGGCGGAACGGTGTGGGATATGCGCCCACGGGGTGATGGGCTCCCAGTGTGAACGGCACTGGTGATACTCCCCCAGCGAGGGGCGCTGATTGGGGCAATACCCAATTGACGCCGTTCCATACAGCCTGTGCGGGGGTGCCATCCGGCATAGTATAAGGGCGGGGCACCGCTGTGTAGGGCATGGTGGTGCCTGGATGTGGAATGGGGTGAGCGGAAGCGTATGCGGTGGGCGATGGGAAGGTCATGGGAGAGAACAGAGTGTGGTGTAGCTGCTCTGCGCTGACACTCATGCTGGGAAATGCCTCTGATGTCTGCTGTGACATTCTGACTGCTGAGCTGGTTGAGTTCAAAGACTGGGTGTGGCAATAGCCACAGGTGAGCAAAAGTAGTGAGTGCTCGCCTTTTTATTTAATCAGTCTCGTCCTCGTCGATGTCACTCGCTGGAGGCGAAGGAGCGGGACTTCCAGGTGGAGATGGGGGAACCCAATCAGCGCCAAGGAGGACCCAAGGGGGGGCGTCGATCACTTGTATTGCCTGGAGATGCCACACGTGGTCGTAATGTACTGGTGGGATAGCCAGCGTGACTTTGCCCAGGCGTTCAGTCGCTGTTCTCCTCTTCGTCGTCAGAGGAGGAGGGGGAAGGAGGACCGCTCCAAGGACCGCTCTGCCAGAAAGCGCCTGCTGGTGGATAGGTAGGGTCTGGAGGGAATACCCACTTGATAGGTCCTTGCTTCCACCACGCTCTTCTGTATTCTTCTGGCGAAGGGGGTACTGCCATACACCAGCGAACTCAAAATTTGGCCAGGGCTCCGCGACACGATTTTTGAGTGCCTAGGCGCGCGGGCAAGAGTCAAGCAGCAGTGAAAAAGGAGGTGTCAGGTCCAATATGGGGGTCCAGTGAGGTCCCAGACGGTATCTGTACTCCGTAGGTCCCAAGAAAAGCCCCAGTCAGTGCACTGCTGGAAGATACCAGGAGGTGCTGAAGGGCTGCCAGAAACGTCCCAGAACTGCTGAAAGCGCCTTTTGGTGGAGCTTTCCCCGCTGCTGATGGCCGTGAGGGCGGTATCAGGGGTTTCTAGGCTGTTCTATGGGGTCTAAGGAGGGGTTTTTCGGTGGTGGGGGCTACTGTGGAAGGTTTTGGGGTAGGCTGAAAACTGGCTAAAACTGCTGTTTTTGGCTGTTTTTGGCTGTTTTTGCTGCTTTTAGGGGTCTGTAACTAGTTGCATGCCTGGAACGAGGCCATGATAGACCCTAGTATCCAACCTTACTGCTCGAAATCGGTCGGAACTGGCCTCAGACGAAGTTTGGTTTTAAGATCTTGTCAGGCATGCTTGGGTCGAAAAGCCGTTTTGAGCCCCCAGTGTTAAGGGAGCCGGATACTGCTTTTTAGTGACTTTTGGAGGTATTTACAGGAGTCCTTCTACAAAAAAAAATGGTTTTTCTGACGTAGAAATTGCGCAAAGGTAGCCAAAAGTACAGCCTCTCCCCTGCAGTATTCCGTAAGTTACAACAGGTCCGTGGTTGAACGCAACGGAGGCGTTCAAAGTAACGCAAGATACCAAATGTGCCAGGGGCACGACGACAGATGCTCGGAAATATGTTTTTGATTGAACGTGCAAAGGTACACAATTCGGATTTTATAATATACTGGATCAGGGCCAGATTGAGGTACAAACGATAATTCGGTTCCGAGTTCTGAAGGCTAAACACTTCTCAAGTGCTCTACTTATTCACTCGTCACTCAGGTTGCAGGGTCAACCACTCGAGAGCCGATGTCACACTTCGGCTCAACGTTCAGTTCCCGATCCGATCTCATTTCTAATTCCGATTCGTCATTCTCGATTCAGATGTTATGCCGACAGGCTGACACGATGACTGCCCCACAGTACTGTCATACTACTGTACTGTCATACTGTCATACTGTCATAGCGTCATACTGTCATACTGTCATAACCTTAATATCTGATATTCGATTTCATTGTCTTTTCAACCCCGATGCGAATCTGACCATTCTTCGAGGGTCTGACTGAGTTCCACGATGACACCCCCCACAGTACTGTCATACTACTATAGTGTCATACTGTCATAGTGTCATAGTCATAGTGTCATACTGTCATACCCCGGACATCTGGTATTCATTCTCATCGTGATTTCAAGCCCAATTTCACTGTCATCGTGCCAATCCCAGATTACCCCCGATGACACACATACGGACGCATAGGCATATCGGCTCACGCTGTGCCTCCGGGCACACATTGTGCTGTTACCAAGTAACCATCGTGATATTTTCATTGGTCACAATCTAACGAGCAGCAGGGATGCCACGCGCGCGCGCGGCACCCATCCCAAAACTACTGACAACTGCTACAAACGACTAACGTTCAGGTCGAGGTCTCTCGGCGTGTTGGCTACATCCTACCATTTCATACGACACGCCAATCTTCGATCTCACATGCGCTCGCGCCCGCGGTCGTCACCTTCAGTCATAATCGACGCGTCGCATTGTCTCAAGGTGCATGCTCTCCAAGGTCGATTCTGATTTCGATCCCACTTTTAGTTTTAATTTTCTTAGTTTCTCTAATGGATGACGCCATTTAATGGCTAACGTCATCGCTGTTAAATGGCTGACGTCATTTTCAGGTCCTAGGGCAATGATTTGAAAATCATTACCCTTGGAATCAAACAGCCACAACTTTTGCAATATTCATATTTGGTACCGCGATCTCGCGTGCACAATTCTACAAAAAATATCGCAAAAATATCGCACGTCTCCTTAAAAGGGCATCCCCTAATCCACGCATTTCCGTTCAGATTTCACATGCGCGGACCGTTCAAAAGTTTGTACGGCAGATATCACCTAGCAAAATGTTTATATATCATATCCACACGGACAGTGCCGGGGATACTTCCGGACTTAGACGCTCAAAATTAAATAAGAACCAGGCCCGTTGCATACAGTTCGGGTCCTGGGTTAGGGTTACAGGTGACAGTCTGTGTCAAGGGAGTAATCATGGTCTACTAGCTAGGCTGTAGTCTGAGCCCATATAATGTCTAGTGACTGCTTCGAACACACCACCCCGAACTGTTTCAGCAGTCTGTCTGTCACAAACCCCAAGGCATTTCTGAACAAGCACGTTCTGAAGCGGTGAATATAAAACTGTCCTAAGGAGGCCAGAACCCGAAGGCAAGCCAAGTTGCAGCTAGGCACCATTCAGTACCACCGGCTTGTGCAGCAGTCAAATGCATCTTCACATGGAGAAACGAAGTCGTGGAATGCACTATCTACAGGTACAAACATTTGGCTCACGCAGGTCAAAACTTCCACGTGAGGGTGGTTGTACTACACCCTAAGCAGTGGTATATCGTAGACACGATCACGAGTATCAAGACGGCCTAGCCAACTGAGCTAATGTTGAACACTTGCCCTACAAACACAGCACCGGCAGGGCTACTCAAAACCTTTGAATGCAACAACCAGTGCTTTTTCTTTTTCAAATGCACTGTGGTTATGATGTTCAGAAGGAAAATACTATCACCAATTAGGAAAATGTCCCTTCAAGCTAAATGAAACTTCAGCAATCGATCTGATTGTGGCACAAACATGGGAATGTTAGTATTCCCGTTGGCATAGGCGGATTGAGAAATCCAATAAGCAGAGATATTTCCCTCATTTTGCTGGAGACTATCAATTCCAAAATGTAAAAGTAGATGCTTTGAAATTGCGCCTCTTCCTCCCAATTTCCTTGAGAGTGGAGTGAAAGGCATCTCCTGAATAGGTTCAGCGCCCATCCCAAACATTGTCAATAGCAAGAAATTCTGCAATGCACGGAATATCATCACTAGTTCTGCTTGTAACAAATGGGCATGTGTAACACGCACACTTGTAAACACACTGACGCAGATCCCTGGATGCTGTGTTTGAGTAGTTTTTGAATAGAGTCTTCACAAACAATGCTGATTTCACAACGCAATGATAAAATGGCGGAGGAAAACATATTGGCACATGCATAGCTGCTCGCTGAGGTGCAGCTCTTGAGTACCTTCAACTGGAGGCTCCTTCCAAGTGACAGCCAGACGCGCACGTTTGATCGCTTCCTGCTTCTCAAAAATACGCTCCTGCGTCACCGGACACCCCACAAACCGCCACATTAAGAGGCAGCGCAACGACTTCCACATCAGGAGGCGGCACCGACGCCGTGTGCAATGAATTGAAACGCCCTGATGCATCTCATTCAAAGAAGAGGAGATGCCAGAGATGCCGGGTGTGGGGCGCGAACAAAAGGGTGAGGGCGCCACCTTTGGAATACTGCGCAGAATGCTGATGGTCTCCTCGGATCGGCTTTCAGGGATCTTTACGGTCAGCTCGCGCCAATCCACCGAGTTCTCATAAGGGAACTCAATCTCATCAGCGATCACCACCGGAATGCACCCGACCATCATGGCCTGCCACGTCACCACATTCATGTACTCGTGAGCTCCGCTTCAGCTCACTTCACTGCATGGGTAAAGACAGAAGGACTACGCAAACTCGACACTTTACACACTGAACGGCGTGAGATCCGCCAACAAAAGCCAGCCCACCATCATCCCAGTAGAGTGAGAAGCATTCAGGAACAGGGCGGGGCCGCGGCAACTTACCATTACTTCGACACATCCCAAACCAAGCGCAAAGCGAATCCATCACAAACACGAATCACAGCCGAAAATGTGGGGTAGCTGGGAGCTCATCCAGCTTTGCACCGCAGGTCCGTCATGAAAATATTCCATTCCGGTTCTCAAGCCCAGGCACGCTGAAGGTTTCAAACCAAACAGGGAATCCCCAGCTGCGGTGCACGCTCCACCAAGGTCTCCCCTACTCGCTCTGGGCACCTCCCAAAATGGTTCCATTTGTCGCCGGCATGGACGTCTGATGGGATAAACCCAAACACGGGCACCGAAGTGCTCCCCGCAGAATCACGGGAAGGCACAGAACGTGGACAGCACCACCCTCTGCCTCTCCTTGCAGCAAAGGCAGACGGATCTACCAAGCTATCCAAGAGGCAGTGCCCGCCAGAAAGGCACCACAGGACCAACCGCATCCCAACAACCACTTCCAACCGGCGGTCGTCCCCGTTCACAACGAAGTGCCAGTACCTCACATTGTGCGACACTCGACACCCTCACACCGACCTCGAGAGCAGGCACTTAACACTCATTCCGCGGGGAGGCACCTGATAGGCCCGCAGTGTCCATGGGGACCACCCCCGGGGGCATAAGCAGAAAGTACTGTGCGCCATGCTGTCCCGGTAGCACTTGCGGTCGCACGATGCTACCGCCTCCCCAAACACTACGTCCTTCTGCAATGGCCCTCCTCCACCCACCCACCCCCATCAGTACCCTCTTCGCGCCA
>LGRX02021256.1:0-31998 GCA_001247695.2 Cymbomonas tetramitiformis
CCCTCGCAGCTTCTGATGCGGGGGCAGCTGAGTTGTCGCCCCCTCGCAGCTTCTGATGCAGGGGCAGCTGAGTTGTCACCCCCTCGCAGCTTCTGATGCAGGGGCAGCTGAGTTGTCGTGCCCTCGCTATTATACTCGCAGCTTCTGATGCAGGGAGGGCAGCTGAGTTAATCGCCTTCTCGCAGCTTCTGATGCAGGGCAGCTGAGTTGTCGCCCCTCGCAGCTTCTGATGCGGGGCAGCTGAGTTAATCGTCCCCTCGCAGCTTCTGATGCAGGGGCAGCTGAGTTGTCACCCCTCGCAGCTTCTGATGCAGGGGCAGCTGAGTTGTCGCCCCTCGCAGCTTCTGATGCAGGGGCAGCTGAGTTGTCGCCCCCTCGCAGCTTGTGGGCGCATGGGCAGCTGAGTTGTCGCCCCCTCGCAGCTTCTGATGCAGGGCAGCTGAGTTAATCAGGGCAGCTGAGTTGTCGCCCCCTCGCAGCTTCTGATGCAGGGGCAGCTGAGTTGTCGCCCCCTCGCAGCTTCTGATGCAGGGGCAGCTGAGTTGTCGCCCCCCTCGCAGCTTCTGATGCAGGGCAGCTGAGTTGTCGTGCCCTCGCTATTATACTCGCAGCTTCTGATGCAGGGGCAGCTGAGTTGTCGCCCCTCGCAGCTTCTGATGCAGGGGCAGCTGAGTTGTCGTCCCCTCGCAGCTTCTGATGCAGGGGCAGCTGAGTTGTCTTATCCTCGCAGCTTGTGACGCAGGGGCAGCTGAGTTGTCGCCCCCTCGCAGCTTGTGATGCAGGGGCAGCTGAGTTGTTTTGCCTGGCAGCTTGTGATGCAGGGGCAGCTGAGTTGTTTTGCCCTGGCAGCTTGTGATGCAGGGGCAGCTGAGTTGTTTTATCCTCGCAGCTTGTGATGCAGGGGCAGCTGAGTTGTTATATTCGCCAGCTTCTGATGCAGGGGCAGCTGAGTTGTCGCCCCGCTCAGCTTCTGATGCAGGGCAGCTGAGTTTGTTGTGCCCTCGCAGCTTCTGATGCAGGGGCAGCTGAGTTGTTATATCCTCGCAGCTTCTGATGCAGGGACAGCTGAGGAGGAGGAGGAGGAGGATTATAACGAAGAGGAAACTCCTGCGAGCTCTGCGCACCTTGCGGCAGACGAGGAGGAGGACCCTGCCGAGGGTGCTGGCAAGGGCGAGACTGCCGCTAAGCATGCCCAAAGTCAACACAGTGCAGCTGCGCTTGATCTCCTAGCGAACCATGTGTCTCACACCACGAACGTTCAGCAGAGCGCTCAGCTGCTGGTGAGCCCTCAAGCCACACCCCCCTCTTCAGCAGAGCGCTCAGCTGCTGGTGAGCCCTCAAGCCACACCCCCCTCTTCAGCAGAGCGCTCAGCTGCTGGTGAGCCCTCAAGCCACACCCCCCTCTTCAGCAGCAGACCGGGCCCATCAACTTGGTAGCGGGGCGAGGAAGGCTGTGAGGCAGAAAGCAATTGCACGTGACTCACGCAAGAGACCGTGGACTCCACCATGTGGACTGGCACGCCATAAAAAGAAAGATGATGCGATGGAGAGATAGTTGCGGCGTGTGTGGCAGGGGAGGCTCTGAGTGGGGTGCGTACGTCGGGGGGGTCTCTGAGGGGGTCGAAAGAGAGTCTGAACAGCGTATGAACGTATAGATATGGGTAATGCAAGGCCGAGGATGGGAAGTGGTGGCGATGTGGCATGAGTGCGATGGAGGCCGACCTAGAGAGCCGCTTCGCTGCCCTGCGATGATCTTGGAGGTGTGGGCTGTGGTTGCTTGGGGAAACGTCTGTCGCAGCTGGCAAAGCTGGTCGAGGATCAGCTCACCCTCACCCACCCGTCGCAAGAGGGGTCTCCGCCTCATCCTGCCGGTGAGTTAGCGCCGTTGTCGCCGTTGCGATCTCAAGCTTCTCCCAAGCCTAGAGGGACAATTTGGGCCTGTGTAAGACCTGCCGTGGGGGGAGGGGTAGGGTATTCGCGAGGACCAACGGGGGCGGAGGTTTGAGTATGGTGCAGATGCGCTGAGCCGTGGCAGTGCCTCCGCAGGCAATCTCGCCAGATCCGCAAAACCGGGCGAGAGACAGGAAATGGAAAATGCGCGTCCCCCACCACACTCCAACAATGTTCGCCACAGCGCTCAGCAGCTGGTGAGCTCTTTGTAGCAAACTCGGCCCAACCACTGCTTGACGATTTTGCCGCATGATTTGGTCCCGTGATTAGACTGCGTGCAGGAGATTGTCGGTTGACCGCGCACGCCGCAGGGAGCGAATGTGTGGCGAGCGCGCGGGACACGGAGCGCGGGATTTTGCTGTTACTTTGAAAACGTAATCATGTAAAAGATCACGGAAGTTGTGAACTGCGCATTAAGTTGGTGTCCCGTGTGCCCGGCGCTTCACCACTGGCGCCAAGCGGTTGTGGGGCCTCAAGATCATTGTGATACAGGGTTTTAGGGTTTTAGGGAGGTGGGGATCGATGTTGTGTATTTCCACCTTTCGAAAAGGTGCTTCGCGCACATCAGATTGTGAAGGGCGACCCATTGAAGCTGTTGAGGACCGGATATGACGCTCTCTTTTGGATGGCTCTGCTGAAGAACGATCGCTGCTCGCCGCCATTCGTGGCATTCCCATAATTAGCACATGAACCATTTGTGGCGCCGTTGATGGTCTTAGAAGTGTGGGCTGTGGGTTTTTTTTCGGGGAAACGTTTTGTCGCAGCTCGCAAAGCTGGTCACGGAGCAGCTCTCTAACCTCACCCAGGCGTCGGAAGCAGCCTCCGCCCTTCAGCCTGCAGGTGGCCCCACGTGGCGGCCCTGTCTGCTTTTTCTCCGTGCAATCTCGCGCATTTCCCGAGCCTGGATGGACGACTGGGGTAGCCTGACGGTGAGGTTTGGACGTGGCTCAGATGTGAACTACCGCATCTCCGCCGCGGAGGATGAGATCCGCGAGGCCGCCAATGCGCTGCTTGCGTGGTGCACCGAGAGCCCAGCTCCTCCGGCTTCAGCCGCAGCAGAGCCCGCAGGCGCTCCGCACACTGCTGAAGCTCAGATTGCCTCGCAGCCTTCACAGGCCCACACGTCATCCTCGCAGGCGGCTCCGCTAGTCCCATCCCCACCAACAGCATTAGCACCCACCACTACACCAGCACCACCAAACGCACCACCGCCACAACCAGTGCCTGCAGTATCGGCAGCAGCGGCACCGGCAGTACCACCACCAGGGCCAGCAGCGCCAGTACCAGCAGCGCCAGCACCAGTGACAGCACCAGTGACAGCGCCACTGACAGCTCCAGCGACAGCGCCACTGACAGCTCCAGCGACAGCGCCACTGACAGCTCCCAAGGAGGCGCCAGATGCGCCTGAGATAGAGACGATTGAGATAATGGAGGCGAGGCTGCGGGCGATCGAGGATAATCTTCGCCGGATGGAGCTCGAGATGGCGAAGCCCGCCCCAAAGCTGCCTATAATGGTCCCCTTGATGACGGGCGCGCCGGCCCAGGCGGAGGAGCAGGCGGGAGCTGCGGTCTCCCAAACAGATGCTGTGGCCACGCCATGGACGGAGTTTGCTGCGGTGGAGGATGGCAGCAAGGAGGCTGCCGCGGCAGGTCCTGCGGGCGACACGGGCGCCGGTGGCGTGGCCCCGGTAGCTCCTACAGCAGCAGCGGAGATGTCGGCACCGGTTGTGCCTGCGCCAGCAGCCGAGTCTGCATCAACATTGCCAACCATAGCACCGTCAGAGTTGGCGCCGTCTGCCGCAGAGGCGGCGACGGCAACTGAAGGGGGAGGACCACCGTCGACTGATGTCCCCGAATCCGCCTCAGCACCGGTACACGATACAATAGCTGTCCCAGGACCAGTGCAAGGAGCTGAGACAACAGCCCAACCCTCCGACAACGGAGCAGCAGTGACAGAGCCGTCATCTGCTGTAAGGTCGCCAGCGGAGGAAGCAGTGAGTAGTGCAGCGGGCAGTGATGGTGTGGCAGGAGCAAGCGCGCCTCACTGGAGTATGGTGCCCGAGATCCCGCCCTCCGCTGCCGACTCGGGGGGCGCGGCACCAGCAGCCCCCACCTCAGCCCCAGAATTGGGCAACGCAGCACCGGCAGCCCCCGCCTCCGCCCCAGAATCGGGCGCCGCGGCACCGGCAGCCCCCACCTCCGCCCCAGAATCGGGCGCCGCGGCACCGGCAGCCCCCACCTCCGCCCCAGAATCGGGCGCCGCGGCACCGGCAGCCCCCACCTCCACCCCAGAATCGGGCAATGGCCAGGGCCTGCAGCCAGCGCCCCGCTCCCAGAATCGGGCAACGCAGCACCGGCAGCCACCTCTGCCCAGAATCCCGCATCCCAGAATCGGGCAACACAGCACTGGCAGCCCCCGCCTCCGTCCCAGAATCGGGCGCCGCGGCACCGGCAGCCCCCACCTCCGCCCCAGAATCGGGCGCCGCGTCAGCTGTGGCATCCGAGAGTTTGTGCGACGCAGATGCTGCTGACAAGCCAAAGGAGGAGGAGGAGGGACCTGCGCCTAAGGCCTCGGAGGAGCTTGTGCTCGATGCAGGCGAGGCGGTGGGAATGCAGACGAGCCCGAGGCTTGAGTACGACAAGGAGATGCAGGCGCCAGTTCTGAGCGACCCGGCAGACAAAGCGAAAGCCGAAGCCCCCGCTGTTGTTGACCCGGAGCCAGCTGCAGCACCCACACCCCACTGGTCCGATACTGCAGAGCCCTCTTCGACGGCACCTGAGCCACCCGTCCCAGTGGCAACACCCAGTGAGGTGCCGGCACCAGAGCCGCCTGTCCCGGTGGCAACAGCAAGTGAGGTGCCCGAACCGGTGGCGGCGGTAAGCGAGGCTGCATGCACAATCGAGACTGAGGCAGAGCCCACAACGGAGGAGGCTGGTGACCCGCAGGAGCAGCCCATGACGGCGGCATCAAGCGCAGAAGCTGCAAAAGCTGGAGCAACGGATGCTGTGGAAAATGCGTCACCGATGGCAGACACTAGTATGGATTCCGAACCTGGGCCTTCGGCGATGGCAGCGGTTGCTGACGATCCGATGCAAGAGATGGATGGCACCCCAGCTGAGAACGAAGATGGGACAGAAGGAAACGAGGAGGCGGTGGCAAACTCTCCCACCGTGGCAGTTCCTGCTGCTGCTGCCCCGGTGCCTGCTGCCCCGGTGCCGCCAACCAGAGAAACGGACGAGCCCAGTGTGCCACCTGCCCGAGCGCAGACAGTTGGTGCAGCCCCCTCGTCACCCTCGATGGCTATGGACGACGTGATAAAGCGTGCAACCTCGGAGAGGCTTGCTTCGCCGCCCACGTCGCCCTCCGGGCAGCTGACAGCATACTCGCAACAGCAGGTGCGCCAGCGCAAGGAGATGTTGAAGCAGAAAGACGAGGAGCACAGAAAGGTGCTCGCGGAAAGGGACCGGGCGGAGTTCATCAAGCGGGCGGCCGAGGGCGAGGCCGGGGCAGGATATGTGTCCGGGGTGATTGCTGAGATGAGACGGAAGAAAGCAGAAGCGTTGGCGAAGAAGAAAGAGAGGGAAGAGAAGGCGGCGATTAAGAAAGCCAAGGAGGAGGCGAAGGCGAGGCGCGCGGCAGAGCGTGCGGAGCTCAAGGCGGCGGAGGCGGCGGCGAAAGGAGAGGTCCAGCAAACTGCTGCGGAGAAGGTGAGTCTCCTGAAGATCTGCCTGGCGAAGCGTGTCACTTGTGCACAGTAAGTCGAGAGTAAATCTGTTTCTTTGTCACTTCATCCAATTTGTCCATGGGCCGCTGCCGGTGAGCGTCAACTCTTTAGGAATGAACTGACACCGTGAAGGTATTCCGGTCAAGAACGGTGTGAGTTCGACCTAGGACCTGCACTGTTAATTTCAGAATGTTCAGCGCAGCTATCAGAAATGTTCCAACCTGTTACCCTGCTGTTCCAACATTCAGCTGGCCCGGGCATGCAATATGGTATCATATATCAAACTAGCATTCTCTGCTGAAGATGCAGATGAGGTGGATTCTGGCTGCAATGCCCAGGCGGTCCCGATATACCTGTTGGTGTATTCGAGGTGTCTGGCTGTTATGCTGAGAATTCTGAATGGCCATGACGTTGCTGCCGGGGCAGGATGAGGCCTGGAAAAAAGCGGCGGAGGAGGTGGCCAAGCTGAAGAAAGCTGAGGACGACGCCAAAGCCGCCGCGGCTAAGCAGGATTCGGAACGTGATGCAAAGTTGAAGGCTCGTAGAGAAGAGGATCGAAAGAGAAAGGCCGATGCCGCAAGGCTTGATGCAATACACCGAAAGAAGCTGATAGCGCAGGATCGGGCGGAGTTCATCAGGCGCGCGGCAGAGGGGTCAGCGGGCACTGGCGGTATAGAGGACCAAATTCAGGAGATGAAGGATAAGAAAGCGCGGGTAGCAGCAGCAGTGGCAGAGCGTAAGGAGAAAGCGCGATTAAAGGCAGAAGCCGAGGCCCGCAAAGCGGAGCGAGATGCCAAGAAAAAAGCGGCGCGGGAGGCCAAGGCCGCAGAGGGTGAGCCGCTCGCATTGTGTGGGGAGGCTCCAAAGGACTCTGAGGGTTGAAATAGACAGTAGTGTGTGCCGATGGGATAGTGTGCATGGTGCCTGATGATGGATGCCACATCATCTAACAGGGAAGGATAGTCGTAGAAATGCATTCAGGTGTAAGGATGTGAAATAGCTGGATAGTTCTGATAGGAACATACTGGAGTCATTTTTAAACAGGCCCAGTGGGTTTACTTCAAAAATTAATATTGTTGTGCACAATTCTCAGCATGTTATACTTGAATAGCTTCGTACACCAATTGAGGCTTGTTCTTGATATCCGGATTGTTTGCAGACAATTCCCTGATGGATTTTAGGAATTGTAATCGAGATTGTATGCTTTCTACAGCTGGTGCACACCTTTAGAGTCACAATTCGTGTATATATTGTAACATAACACGAGTTTGGGATATATGTGAACCATATGCGTCAACGCACCGTACCGTGTTGTACAAATGAATAAAGCCACGAAGGCACTTTGGAACCCTCTCAGCAGATAATATCGCAAAGACTATTTTCAGCACTCGGCTAGCACTGTAGGCTTTACGTCGGTATATGCTGCGTGCATGCATGAATATGATCACATTTAAAAGCTTGACTATTCGTACAGTACCATGCGGCCCGCAGTGAACCGATTACGGTGCGCTAGATGCAGATTGCAGTGAGGGCAGCGCTTAGCATTCGCCAATCGCAAACATGTGTTCATAATTCGATTAGTTTGGGTACGACTTGCGCGCGCTATCGTCCGCAATCCTCGGCTCAATTGCAGCGTGCCACTACGTGGTAATCAGATATATGATGCACAGTCTGACAGCACTCCGGGATATATCAACAACTTTGGCATAACGGAGTATGTAGTTGCACAGTATTTTTTTTCACTTTGGTTTCTTAGTTCATAGTTCCACACGCGATGATAAACAGATCGGTGAAACCCTATTACTGCAAACTACAAAGATTTGATGAATACATGCATGCATGTCTGTAGGTATCAAAATGTTCATATAGCTTTACACGATATGCCGTACTGCTTAATCTTTATATACATGAAGTGTGCCATTAAGCTGCACATACACTATCTGCGGTAATTCTCGACTTAAAGTTGCCTGTGTATACCGTATGTGCGCTCGCCTGAAAATAATGAAATCCAATTGAATTGAATGGCCGATGGTATTGGTTACTTGGAAATGCACAGTATAACTGCTGTATACAAATGGCTGGGAGTTGCCATTGGTTCACAAAGCGCCTGCTGGATGCCCGGTTTTCAACATGCAACACTTTGCTTCGACGACATTGACCACCGAATGGCCCAATCGCAAATTGTTCCACTGAACGAATTAGGATCATTTGCCAACGTGCTGACAGGGCACGGCCACCCCTCCCGATAATCGATGCCACATCGGAAGTCTGAGTCTGACTCGGATTCGATTTCGGATTCCGATTCCGATCTCCATGCACCTATATTAGAAATATTTATCTGACGTCTACGTCACGCGTAGGTGACGTGTGTCCCACACATATCATGGTAAGCGTGACGCGTTACGTACAAGTGACGTGCATCGGTCATATGTCATGTTCGGGGGTGCTCTCTAAGAGCTTCTAAGTCTACTTAACAATACAGGGAACCTAGTTCAAGCCTGCAAGAGATATGTATGGCTGTAAGCAAGATACATATATGTGAATCGGATCTTTCTTAAAATGTCGGAGTTACAAAAGCCAGGTGTGGCTGTTCAGTAACAAATTCAAAAACTGTTTCATTCAGCCTGTTCGGCTGCTTTATGCCATGGTTTCCGATCTCGACTTTCGAACTTCACTCGATGTCGACTCCTGTCAGTTCCCATCACACTTCATGAGAACTCGAACAGTCACATCATAGAATCTGCCGACTAGCCCAGTTATATCATCACTGTATTCCGAGCCACTCCATATCACTCTGAATAATTATAACTGTGCTGACTTGGCAATATTGGAGGCCATACCAGCTTTCCCTCCAATTTCTCTGACTGCTGGTTTTCCCACCAAAACTCACTTTCGGGTCAGGTATTTCTGTCAGTCATTTCTGTCAGACCCCCTTGTCATCTGGTCACATAAATGCCTGTCACTGATGACTGTCATCGTACCCGTCACTCGTAGCTCTGACGCGTCATCATACTGTCTCGTGACTTACCCTAGCACAACTCTCCCCCCCTTTTAGGCGCGCGCTTACGTCCTCGCTAGCGTTAGAGTTCGCCTGTATTTACATTGTCTGGGGATCAACAAACATGCACAGTGATGCTGGCTTCTAAGCCTCGGGTTCTCGGGTCCCGTGCCCCTCAGTCCTCGGGTCTGAGTCCCCCTGGCTTCTAAGCCTCGGGTTCTTGGGTCCCGTGCCCCTCAGTCCTTGGGTCTGAGTCCCCTTCCGCGCTGGAGGTTTCCCTAGGTTCCGTCCCCGAATTACGCTGCCAACGCTTAAACGGTTCTGTCGCCCTGGTACTTTTCTCGCTTTGCGGGTCTTGCGCTGCTTTGCGCCCTGAGGGTTTTAGACCTCAGTATCTTGTTCCTGCATCGAGATCTCATCCGTCTGCGCTGTCAGGGTAGCGATGAGGTCCATGATAGCTGCTGCACTTTCCTCGCTCATGCGCTTGCCCAACTTCAGTCCACAGAACAGATGGTGCAATAAGGTGCGGGGAATCGCGTATACTGCTTGCGCTGACCCCATGCCTCGTGTTCTAGACGCTGAAACTCCTTCTTGCGATGTGTTCTCATGTTTTCCCAGCACAGCTCTCGCGGGACATGGCGTTGCTTGAGTACACTGCAGCAGGGGTACGGGTAGCACGGCGTTCGTCCAGATATGTGTAGGTTTCATGTAAGGTGTCCCATACCTACAGTAGGAGACGGGGTGAGGGTCGGGTAACCCCTTCATCACAGGTCGCGTGTGCAGCCCTCGCAGTGCATCCCCAGCTGGGTTCTCAATGAAGTAGTATGCTGGATCGTAGTACTCGATGATCTGCCGGGTACGTTTCACTCGTCGATCAGCCAGTTCCAGATCTGGTACTCCTATAGTCTTGGCCTTGCTGTACTCCTTACATGGTGGGCTCGCCCAGATCACGTCGAAGTGGTGTCGGGGGTACAGCTTGTAGTTCCAGTGGAGAATGTCCTCAGTGCATGTTGCTTGCCACTTGGGAAGAATATCCACTGTCACCACTTCGCAGCCGTCGAACTGCCGTTGGAACTGTTGCTCCACAGATCCAGTCCCACAGAAGAGGACGAGGATTCTCACAGGGTGTTGCACTGTTGTGAGATGTGGCTGGTACACCTGGCTGGCACCCTTACTGTAAACCTTCGGAGTGGGGGCTCTCATTGCCATGAGCTGAGCCCTCTGCTCCTGCTGCTGGCCGTGCGTCTCCCTACGCCTCTTTTCTGGAGCCCTCCTCTGCTTCTCCTCATCAGCCTCAAAGGCTCTCAGAGGTTCCAGTCTGCCTCCCTTGCTCTCCAGGTCTTCTCGAGTCCGCCACTGGCTGTGACTGTGTGGTAATCCCTTCCACTTAGTCAACCACTCCTGTACTGACCCGCCAGTTTTCCCGCCTAGCTTTCTGAAGCGCGTGCGAATGATGCGCTCCACCTCGCGCTCCTTCTGCCCTTCTACCATTACTGGCGGTGGTGCCATCTCCTCCCGTCTGCTAACAAAGTGATCTGCGCCTGACTGTACTGGGCTGAGCCTATCTGCAGTGAAAGTGTCATGCACCTTCCAGTGCACAGGCAGCTCCAGTCTGTAGGCTGACGGGGCTCCTCGGTCCTGTACTGGCAGTTCTTGCTGTCGATCACTGTATAGACACTCTACTACTCGCAGAGGTCCGTGCCGCAACTTGCGCAGCTTGGGTTTCAAGCCCCTGTCACCGGGCAGCGTCAGGTGCTGTCCATCCACCCACACCTGATCATTCACCTTGTACTGTTGGAGACGGTGCCGTGCATCGAACTGCTCTATCATACGCTGCTGAGCTAGTTGCAAACCTTCTCGTGCCGCCTGCAGCTGCTGCGCGAACTGCTTGGCCAGCTGGTGAGCGGTACCCTGCTTGTCCGCTGCTGTGCGACCTCCCTTCCTCCTCTTTGCGCCTCCCTCCAGAGCTGCATCCATGAAGAGGTCCAACTGAGTCGCTGGCGCATGTCCATACACCAGTTCGAACGGTGAGAACCCTGTCACTGCCGACTTGGAGTCGTTGATGGCGTACTCCACTGGAGCCACCCACAGGTCCCAATCCTCCTGGTTCTCTGCCACGTAGCAACGCAGCATGCGCTCCACAGTGTGGTTACTGCGCTCCGCCTGGCCATCACTCTGCGGGTGATAAGGGGTGGTGCTGGCTACCTTCACGCCCATCAGTCGCATGAACTCCTGGGTCAGAGCATCTCGAAAGCGCGGGTCCCGGTCGCACACAATCTTCATTGGGGCTCCGTGCAGTCGCCACACCGCATCCATGAACATTCTGGTCACCACCTCCGCTGAGCTATCATTGTACGCCATTGGGACCACGTGCACCATCTTACTCAGTTTACAAGTAAAGGTGGCGAAGGCGTTCACACCTCTCTCTGTCGTGGGGAGCCCAGTAACAAAGTCTATACTCACCACTTCCCACAATCGACTAGGCACAGAGTGAGGCTGTAACAGGCCTGCTGGGTATCCCTGGCGCGGCTGGGTTTGCTGGCAGGTTACACACGTCTTCACCCATTCAGCTACGTCCAGATCCATACGCGGCCACCAGAATCGTCGCCTGACTCTGTCCAGGGTCTTGTCCCTTCCTGTGTGGCCAGCTGCAGGTGCTTCATGAGCCTCCCTCAAGACCAGCTCTCTCAGAGGGGAGTCGGGAGCTAAGACCACCTGATAACGCCCTTCCGCCACTCTCCAGATGATGTTACTCACCAGTCGAAAATGCTCGGTGCGGTGATGTTGAGTGGCCAGTAGTTCCTGCTTCAGAGCTGAAAGGTACTCGCTGCGCCTGTGCTCTGCTCGTAAGGCACGCAGAAACATGCCTGGTTCCACCACTCCTGCCTGGTCCCTGATCTTGGCTGCTGCGCCCTTGAGAGTTACCGCTGGTGATGCTGAGGGTCTCTCCCTTGGGGCTGTGATCTCTTCAAAGTGCTTCCGCTGCGGCTTAGCCAACACTACCAAGACGGGCCATGGAATGGGCAACTCTTGCAGGGCTGTACGGTGTCCCCTTTCTTCGCCAGGAGAGACGAACATCCGGTTGGGCTCCCCTTGCTCGTTCACTCGGGGTATGGTCTCTGCAATTTCCATTCCGTACTCTCGCAGCAGGGGCCGCCAGTCAGCCTGCGGGAAGTCAGGCAACAGGAACAGCGCGGCTGTGCTCTGGGGAGCGTGTCGGGCCTCTGAAGCATAGTGTCTTAGGATGTCAGCAATGCTCACCTTGGAATCCGAGAAGGGTGGGTTACACCACACCACGCGACCCCTCCACTGTTCCTTCAGACAATCTGTCCAGAACGTGTCCACCTGCCGGTTCTGCCCCATGAGGTCGCAGCATGCGTCCACCTGGAACCGTCCACCCAACACTTTCGCGTACTTGGCTTGCAATCGACTAAACTCGGACGGAATCAGCTTCCAGTCCTGATTGTCTACCAGGGGTTCCCCAGGTTGCATCCTTGGTGAGGACTGCTGCTGTACTGCTGCTGGCTGCTGCTTCTCTGCTGGTCGCTGCTCACTCTGGGCTCGTGTCTGGACTCCTGCCATTGCTGGTAGCGCGGCCATCCTCTCCACTGTGACCATAGCGTCCAGCCATAAGTCCGGTGTTTCTGCCCACCAGAGACCGTTCAGCTGAGTTAGCTTACCGGTTACTTTGGGCTCACTGACCGGTGGGTACTCACCTTCCTCCTCGTCCGACGAGCTGAGCTCTAAGTCCAGGGGTGAAGTGGGGTCTTCCTCTTCTGCAACCTTCAGGCCAGCCACCATGTCTTCTGATTTCCCCTTGGCTCCCGCAGCTCTTCTACCCTCCTCTGCAGACACCGGCTGGTCAGTGCTCGGATCCACATAGCCAGCCTCCTTCAGCCCCTCGCGCGCCGTCGCCTGCACGTAGTCCGGTCGCCGTGAGGCAGCGTCCGGTACCACCAGTGTGCGTCCAGGCACGTGCTCCATGGCGTGCACTCCTACCTCCACCAGGTCTTCGTACCACCTAGCCTGGCGTCGGCTGAGCTCCCGTCCAGGTGCGAATAACCACTTTAGAGGAGCATGATCCCCCATTAACCTGAACTCCGTGAATATCAGGTAATGCCTCCAAGTCTGCGTAGTGCAGTGGTGGATGGCGGCTAGCTCACGCTCACCTGCGTGGTAGTTCTGCTCAGCAGACGAGAACTGCTTACTCTCGAAGGCTATGGGTTGCAGGCCCTTGCCTAGATCCTGCATCAGCACGCCAGCTAAAGCCACTGCACTCGCATCAGTCTGCACAACAAAGGGGCTGGTGCCGCGATGCGCTGCTTCCTGATCGGGCAAGATCAAGGTCGGTGCCGTGGTGAGAGCGGTCTTGAGGCGTTCAAAGGCGTGTTCCTGCTCTGGTCCCCATTCCCATGGCACTAGGTTCTTGGTCAGCTTGGTCAAAGGGTGCGCTAAGTCAGCGAAACCCTGTATGTACCGTCGATAGAACCCAGCCAAGCCCAAGAACTGTCGCACGTGCTTCACCGTCTCGAGTCGCGGCCAGTCCCGTATGGAAGCTATCTTATCTTGCTGAGGTCGGCAACCTGTGCGGTCAATGACGTGTCCCAGAAAACGTACTGAGCGTTTGAAACAACGTAACTTGGACTCCTTCAACTTGACCTTATTCTGTCGGCATACCTCCAAAACCTGCCGCAGATGGTCCAGGTGCTCCTCGGGGTTGCGAGAGAAGATCATGATGTCGTCCACAAAGACTCTGACGAACGGCAGGTGGCCCAAGTATTTCTGCATCATTCGCTGCCAGCACGAAGGGCTATTGGACAGCCCCATAGGCATGACCAACCACTCATAAGCTCCAAACGGCGTGGTCATGGCTGTCTTCTCGATCGCATCCTCCTCCATGGGCACCTGCCAGAATCCCCACAGAGCGTCCGCGGTAGAGAAGATAGTCGCTCCCTGCAGGTCATCGATGAGAGACTGTACGTCAGGGAGAGGGTAACGGTCCTTCACAGTGATCTCGTTGATCTGGCGATAGTCGATCACCAGTCGCAGCTCCTTGGGGTTGGAGGGCTTGGGCACCATCAGGACTGGACTGCCCCAGGGTGAGGATGAAGGACGGATGTATCCCTTCGCCAAAAGCTCGTCCAGTTGCCCACGAAGTTGCCGCAACTCCTCCATAGACAGCTTGTAGCACCGCTTATGCCTCGCCCCATCTCGGTACTCCGGGTCCACGCGCAGCGGGGACTTGTGCTCGCGGTCCACGACGCCCTCAGGAAGCTCCATGCCCACCACGTCCTGGTACCGCTGCTTCAGCTTCACCAGCTCGTCCAGGATCCATTGTGGTACCTCTGCGTCCTCCTCATCCGGCTTGGCCTCCTTGGTCTCACCTTTGCTGTGCTCATCACTAGGTGTCGCCGCAGCAGCTGGTGCCTCTTTCCTGAAACAGCTATACCCATCTTTGCCTTGCCCTGTCTCAGCTTCTATAGGTGCTGCCAGTACTGGCTCGCTAACTCTGCGCGATCTTCTGTGGTTCACCCCTCTGCTCCTCCGTTGCTCCTGCTGCAGACGCAGTGCCTGCCCTGTTTTCCACAAACAGTATGCCTCCTCTTCCCACTCAGGTTCCAATTCCTCCGCGTGATGCTGTGCAGCCTGCTCCCTGCGCTCTCGTGGAAGCATCTGGAACGCCTCCCATCTGGCCCTTGTGGGGTAAGGTCCCCAATCTCGCACAGCGGGTTGCGCTGATGTGGGGCACGTCACCGGTCGTAGAGCACACACCTGCTCCTGTGCCCAGTCCTCCTGCTCCGTTGCATCTTGTTCAGATTCAGACGAACTGCTGTCGGAGATTAGGGTGGCTACGCTTGCTACTGTACTGTCGCTGTCGCAGCCTTCCTCGTCAGAGGTAACTTCCCCCCCCCTCAGCCTAGCGTTGTCACCCTCTGCCTCCGATGATGATGATGAAGATGACTCTGATAAGGCTGCAGAGGCCTCTAAAGGAGAGTTGGGGTCGTCGGTGGCCTCCATTTTAAATGTACCATCTGGAGCCAGATACATCAGGTACGCCTCCTCGCCGCTATTCTTCAAAGCTCGCAGGTCCTTCCTGGCTTGCTTAGTACTGATAAGCTGTGCCTCTACCAGTCCCATGGCCTGCCCAGACCCTGTAGATGACGACCCAGGGTTGCAACCCGCGATGACTACTTTCTGCGACCCATGTCCGAACTTCACGCTACCATACTGGGCGTAGTCAAATGTGACCTTCTTCTGTGCTCGTAGCCAGTCTCCGCCCAACACTATGTCCACTCCGAGTGCTAATGGCATGACACGCAGTGTAACCTGTTTGGCATAACTGCCCTTACGTGTCTCGGCTGTGAGCTTCGGACGGACGCAAGAGTTGGCGTCGTACACGGTGCCATCTGCCACCTGCACCTTCATCGGCGTCTCGTGTTTCTTGGGCTGGAGTTTAAACTTCTTGGCGGCCTCCACAGAAGTGAAGCTAGAAGAAGCTCCAGAGTCCACCAAGACCTTTACTCGTACTCTGCCTACCCAAGCCCAGAAAATCAGCAGAGTGGGTCCCTTCGCGTCCATAGCAGCTAGTACATCTGCATCCAACCATTCTCCCCAGCGTCCAGACCCTGCGTCCACCCCTATCTCTGGTCTGATGCTGGCCAGTTTGTGCAGTCCTGGCTCCTTCTCAGGCGGATTCAGCTCCTCATCTGAATTGTCCTCCGGCAGATGGTACGTGCCGGCCTCTGCTATCTTGGCTTGCCAACGAGCCTGCCTGGTGACCTGATCTTCTGGTTCTGAATCACCAGGCCATGGCGCAGGTCGAGCTGCCTCTGCTTCCTGATGCGCCCGGGTGATCTTCCTCAGCTGGTCAACACGCTCCCGAATCTGCGCCAATGCACTTCTGACTCTGTGCCCGTGCACTTCCACTTCTTTCCTTCTGCGCGTTACTGTCTGTGCTGCTTTCCAGGCTGCTGACAGGTGTCCGTCGCGTAACCGTTGCTGGGCGTGTGATAGCACTGGCTGCTTAGCGCGATCCAGTTGTCGGCGCAGAGCTCTCCCGACCAGCTGGCGCGGGGCTGCTTCCTCTCTAAAGCGCACTCTTCTGACTCCTGGGGGCTGCAACGCGCGCTGGTACACCCCTTTTGAGCTAGGGGCTCCTTGACTCCCTTTGCCGAACAGAGGAAATCTGATCTGAACCTCTGTTGGTTGGGATGCCTGTGCTGGCGCAGCGTTTGGCTCAGTTCTCCCTGGTGCTACCACTGTGATTGGCCGTGACCTCTTCAGCCAGCGTAATGCTCGCCTCATCTTCTCCACCGCTCGCTGCGCTGGTCCTGGTCCGTGCCTCATCCGATGATCCTCTCTGAAGTGAGTGATCCATCGGTAGGTCTGACTCTGCCTGCCTCTCTCTGGTTCTCTTCCAGAGTCGGCCTCCCTCCTGATGGCCATGGCGAGGTGCGGAGTACTTACCTCGCGGGCCTGGGGGCCTATCCGCGTTGTCCGGGAGAGGCACCGGCCCCCGTCGACTCTCCCTCGGCAAAATCCATGTGCTCCGGGGCTACCAGTGCCAGCTGCTGCTCCACTATCCCGCCAGATCCAGTATCTATTCCCGCATTCTTGAAGGTCTCGAAGGCCTCCTCCCAGATACATTTGACCCAGGCTGCTTTCTGCTGGGGCTGGTGTTGATGTGGACAGTCGCGAGCCAGATGCTCCTTGGACTTGCATTTTCGACAGCCAGAGTAGACTGACGATCCTGGCAGCTGCCGGCCTTCCACTTCCGTTGGAGTAGTGGTCGTGGGCATGGCGTAGCATTGTTCCTTGGGAGATGCTTCTTCCTCCCAGAATTCTGCCAAAGGAGCTACAGGGAAGGGGGATTGATCGCGGGCAGTCTTCAGATGCGCAGGATCCTTGCGTTCCTCCATCGTAGCTTGCTCCACATATCTGCGCAGTAGCTCTGCCTCCCATCCAACCTTCCCAGAGCTCTGGTTGAAATCCACCTTTCCAACCAATTCCTTGTGGACTCTGGCATGCAGTTCTGGTGTCAGTCCACTTAGGAATATACCCGGTAGTGCCGCTCTACTTACTGGTCCCGTCACCCCATGGTTATGCAGCATTTCCAACATGTCGAAGGACTCCATGAGAGAGTGATGGAAGGTGGCGGCGTTTCTTCCAGCGTTCTTGCCAGAGGCTTGACGAGCTCGCGACAGCATATTGGGTAAGATACTCAGGTGAGCGTCAGTAACACACGCTCGCGCAAGCGTGGCCACTAAGTCGTCCGGACTCTGCATCTGGTTGGCCAACACTTTCTGAGTTAGAACTCCTTGCGCTGACCCCTCCACCCGGTCCCTGATGATCAGTCGTAGTTCTTCTGGCACGGTGGTGATGGTGGCCCCTTCCTGATCTCCATCGTCGCAGGACTTCTTCTTCGTCAACGCCCTCTTCACCAGTGCCTCCTTGAAGTGATCTTGCAGTTCTCTCATAAACTTCTTCAGGGGAGCTAACAGATGTCCAGATGGTCTGTCCCCGCTGGGGCTATCCGTAGGGCATGTGTACGTGGTGATGCGGTCCCGTAGTTTCCGTAGAGAAAGCAACAATCTGTCCTCAGCTTCCAACTCCTTCAGCTTGGTGTAGTCTGCCCGCTGTTGATCCCTCTCTGTCTGCTCCTGCTCGACTGGTCTTCGGGGCGGTGGACAGTTCGGAGGTTCTTCTTCAGGTTCCTCTGGTGGAGGTGGAGGCTGGGACTGTCGAGGGGGTTGTGACTGTGGTAAAGTGACACTGGGAGTTGGGATGTTGGGCAGTTGGGCCAATGCACCAGACCAGGGCGGCTGAGTACAATTCTGACAGAGTGGAACTTGCTCACACGTTCTGTTGGGTCCCAACATGACGTCCCATACTAACCCAGAGGCGACCTTAACCCCTCCAGCTGGTGACAACAACAGTCTACCGCATCTGCTGCAATCCGTGCCGCTCTGAACAGCCTGATCCCGTCTGGGTCCTACCAGCTGCATCACCGGGCTGATCAGTGACTCCCGAGCTCTGTGGTTCTGAGCGTGCCCATAGCTAATCGCTAGAGTGGAGTACTGTTTGGCTATGGCCACGGCTGTCTGAGCATCAGCATCGTGGCGCCTCACGTAGTCCCTGATACCCTGTTCTACAGTGATGGGTACCAGTGGGTCTCTCCACTCTTCCAGGGCTTCGTGGATTGGTGGGGCTGCCTTAGCCGATGACGCTGAGCCTGATGCTTCATCATTGCCAGACTTGGACGGGGATCCTCCGGACTCAGATCGGGTGGTTATGGCTAAACGCCACGCCTCGTCGGGACTCAGTGAGGGATGCCGAGCCTTAGTCCAGTCATACCAGACCCACTCCGACTCTTCGGGTGAAGGGACTACTGCACAGATGGCCTCCTTTCCCTTCAGAACCTCCCTCTGGGTTGCTATCAAAGCTTCCCAGCCCTCCTCTTCCCAACTTACCACTTCACCTCGAGCTGCTGCCAGAGCGACGGCCTTCTGGCGCTCTTCTGGGAGGCACTCAAAAGCCTGGTCCCGCAGAGCCTTGTCTTTGAACAAAGTTCTGACAGCCATCCCTTCTGTCAGCTCAGGCTCCAGAGCTGATACTCGAGAGGCAGGCTCCTCATCTACAGCCTTCCCTTTTGCTGCCTTGACTGCCCTCTTCTTGGCTAACTGCTTCTTCCGCCTCCGTTGCCGCCTGCTGCTGCCGCTGCTGCTACCTCTGCCTCTACGCCTGCTGCTGCCGCGGCTGCCTCGCTCCGGGGAAACTGTAGAATCGCTGGAGTCACTGGGCCCACTGCTGTCGCTGCTGGAAGGGAAACGAGGAATTGGTGAGAAGCCCGGGGGATATGCCAATCCGCTTCTGGGTATTTCTTCCCACTGCGGCACGGATGGTTGCCTCTGAGCCTCTGCTGGAGCCGCTGAGAGTGCTGTGAAGCGATCCGAGAGAGCTGAGAAGGTGTTGCGGGTGGGGGTCGCTCCTCTTTCCTTAACACGTGCTCTGCCAAAGTTCACTCCTGCGAAGAGTTTCCTTGGCAGCCCTTCCTGGTGTAGCAAGGTCCCGTGTTTAAGGGCACGCCTGTATTCCCTTTCTGTCACTCCGGCCTGTAGCACAGCCAACTCCTGCGGGGAGGCCGGATGCCAAATGATCTTCCCGCTCCGGGTGCGTGGTTCATTATAGAACCATTGCGTGAGGGTCTTCTTTTCCTCAGCTGACAGAGCAACTATCTGCAACCTCACGGGGGCTGAAGCCTGCGATTCCGCGCTGTCCCCACTGTGGTCGCTCCACGCAGTGCTGGTTCCTTCTATCCATCTGATCACCCGGACCTTCTGGTCCTTCCCGCACTTGCTGTACGCACGGTCCAGAGCTATTTGCTCTGGCGACCGGAAATCCTTCCTTCGGTCTGGCGATCTCTGCCTGTCCCCCTGAGGAACTGAGGGTTGTCCAGCTGGCTGAGCCTGCCGAGCTGGCTGAGCTGGAAGCTCTGATGCTTGGAGGCGGGCTGATTCTCTCAAAGCTCTGACAGACCGTGCTCCTTCCTTCAGCTGCGGTCCAACTCTCTCCAGGGCAGCCACTAATTCCCGGCTGGCCAATTCCCCTCTGGCTTCCATCGCTGGACGCGGTGTCGCTGGAAGGGGTAGTGCTGGAAAGTCCTCTGCAGAGACATAGGGGTCAGGCAATACAAAGTCCGCGTGTTGCAAGGCTGATGCTGGCTGAGTCAGGTTCTCGCCAGAGCCTCCGGCGCTCAGGACAGGGGAGGGATTCTGATCGCGAATCGCTGGAACTGCGCCTGCTTGGGCGACTGGGGTCACACCTGCCTTTGCTGACTGTCCCGGCATTGAAGGTGAGGATGCCGAGACAGCCGAGCTAGAGGACGCTTGACCAGTCGCAGTCTGGCTGACAACAGCTCTGCTGCGCTGGATCAGAGGCTCAGTACGTTCTGGTCTCTTCCTGGTTCGTTCAGCGCGCCCCTCGCTGGTTACAGCCAGTCCTTCCAGCGTCGTCGTCGAGCCAGTTCGTGAGTCGGTAACAGCCGTAACTCCAGACACCGATGGCGTTGTAACAGCCGCACCTTCAGACACCGATGACGTTGTAACGACCATATCTCCAGACACCGATGACGTTGCGACAGCCGTATTTCCAGACACCGATGACGTTATAACAGCCGTATCTCCAGACACCGATGACGTTGTAATAGCCGTATCTCCAGACACCGATGACGTTGAAATTTGGCCAGAGCCTCCGGCGGAAAGGGTCGACGTGGGGACCCTATCCCCCACCATTGGGCAAGTAACAACAGTGGCACTTCCAGACACCGATGACGTTGAAATTTGGCCAGAGCCTCCGGCGGGAAGGGTCGACGTGGGGACCCTATCCCCCACCATTGGGCAAGTGACAACAGTGGCACCTCCAGTCACCGATGACGTTGGAATTTTGCCAGAGCCTCCGGCGGAAAGGGTCGATATGGAAGCTCGGTTCCCCGCTTTCGGGCAGGAGGTCGCAGAAACGGATTGTGCTGCCAGTGCTGCCATGTTCATTCGTTCTAAGTCCTGCAGCTTAGTGGCAATCGGAGTGAAAATAGGGGTATGAACAGGGGTCTCCAGTGCCGGAATAACCCCTACTGGCTCACAGGGCAATGTACTCAGTGGTACTGGACTCACTGGTACTTGCACCACTTCCCCCCCCCCTGCCGAAGGGGTAATTCCTGCGCTGGCAACGTGCACTAAAGGTGTCACAGCAGGTGGTAGCTGAACGGCTGCTTCCGTTACTGGAACAGGATAGGACAGGGCTAAATTCGGTGCCACGGACGCCGTGGGGTACGGTGAGAGCTCAGGCACTGACAGATTCGGCACCGGGGAGACAGCATACCCGGAGAAGGGTACCCCATTGGTACGCCGTACGCAGCCGCTGGCAACGGAGTGGTATGCGGCCACAAGGCACGTGGTGGCAGTTGGTGCTGCTGACCGTACTGCTGTTGCTGCAGAAAAATTTGCTGTTGAAAATTCCTCTGGTGAGCTAAATCATCACGGGGCTGCGGCTGCCAAAATTGACCGGCTGGCGTTGTCATAATTGGGCTACCGTTAGAGCTGCGCTCGTCATACCCACTGTGGGGGCCGGAAAAATCGTACGAATTCCGCTGAAATTGCGGCGGCGCCGTCATAAAATTACGCTGCGGCAGTTCGTGCAAAAATCCGTACGCAGAATTTACATCCAGCTGTTGCGTTGAACCAACGTACGAGAGTCCCGGTTGTGTGTGCACAGCCGATTGCGGAAAGGCGTGCGAAACAATTCTCGGGTCGAGCGATTCAGAGTAATTCGCTGCCGAAAGAAACTGCGATTGCTCCGTGGAAGCCGCTACAGCCGTGTGCGACGGAATTCCATGCTGAAAGTCCATGATTGCGCTGTGAGTGAACGCACGTAAACGGCAGTGAACTCACACAGTACGGGCGATAAATTTTTCGCCGATTGACGCCGATTTCGTTTTAACGAAAGGCAGATCCCGCGGAAAGGTACCTGCAAAGACGGATTACATCACACTTGAACGTGTGGTATATGCATTCAGGAACAGTATATGATATTTTCCGTCGAAATTCGCAGCCCTGACGAAAGGCGGACGCAATTAAGCGTGTTTTACGTCGTCGTCTTCAGAATTTTCGTGGGAACCCGCGGAAAGGCCTCGCGGAGAAGTTGTGTGCCGATAATTTTACAGCCGAAGTTCAGTCGGCACTAACAGGTCGCGTCTAACGCAACCACGCTGATACCAGTTGTTCGGGGGTGCTCTCTAAGAGCTTCTAAGTCTACTTAACAATACAGGGAACCTAGTTCAAGCCTGCAAGAGATATGTATGGCTGTAAGCAAGATACATATATGTGAATCGGATCTTTCTTAAAATGTCGGAGTTACAAAAGCCAGGTGTGGCTGTTCAGTAACAAATTCAAAAACTGTTTCATTCAGCCTGTTCGGCTGCTTTATGCCATGGTTTCCGATCTCGACTTTCGAACTTCACTCGATGTCGACTCCTGTCAGTTCCCATCACACTTCACGAGAACTCGAACAGTCACATCATAGAATCTGCCGACTAGCCCAGTTATATCATCACTGTATTCCGAGCCACTCCATATCACTCTGAATAATTATAACTGTGCTGACTTGGCAATATTGGAGGCCATACCAGCTTTCCCTCCAATTTCTCTGACTGCTGGTTTTCCCACCAAAACTCACTTTCGGGTCAGGTATTTCTGTCAGACCCCCTTGTCATCTGGTCACATAAATGCCTGTCACTGATGACTGTCATCGTACCCGTCACTCGTAGCTCTGACGCGTCATCATACTGTCTCGTGACTTACCCTAGCACATGTCACGTGACGCGCCACGCACACGTGGCGTGCAGAGATGTACAGTATTTTTTCTTTTATAATAGTGTATGTTCGTTGATTTGAGTGTGTGCATGCGCGTTGTAATGGAGCAGGACGCAGACAGCATCATGGTAAAACTTCTCATGGATTTGCTGGAGTGGAACATTGAGGGGAACACGACTCAACAATCCTACGATACTTTGTTGGCGATTTTGAGCGAACGCTTATTGCGACTGGTCCTAGGCTGGAAAACGGGATTCCAACTAAGTGCAAACGATTTGGGTCCGTCGTGGTCGGCAAGGATACCTATCGGACCATGAAATTGGACAACACAAAGAAGATGACTTGCCAAAGCTGGTTTCGCTCGTTCTTTGGAATGGAGGTCGACGGGGCTGCTATTACCACGGAGAGGTGCGATTAATTGAAGTATTTGTTCATGCAAGTATGATACTGTAATGCTCGGTGACGAGAGCCGTTGTGTGCGCTGGACACGTCATCATCAGACGTCAAGCAACGTAGGCATGATGTGTGCACAACGCGTCACTATCATGTATGCATTTGGCATGATGTGTGTGTGACGCGTCACCATCAATTGAACACCCTTTCATTCAGTGAATGGTCATGACGCATCTCTTGCCGGAATGACAGGATCGATCGGGCAAGTCCTTGCCGTTTACGAGATTGACGCCGTTGCTGGGGAGAGGAATATCCTCCTGAAGGCACGGTGGCTTCGTTTGGACACCGAAGGAAAGAGAGAAGAGTACGCCGCCCGAAATTCGATTTATGGCGCGGAAACCGTGAGCAAGGTTTTTTACGTTGAAGATCCTGGGAATCCGGCAACTGGGTGGGACAACGCAGAGCCCTTCGATAGCGGCCCAACACATAAACAGTCAAATCGTTGCAATCAAGCATCCGTGTATGGAAACGGCGGTGGTACTTGACCGTGAGGTTGACTTCTTTGATGTTGCGATCGACTCATACGATGATACGTAGGCGTGCGAGAGAGTAGGTCAGTGATTATTAGAGATTTGATGTAAGTAAAAAACAGAGGCGTGTGCACGTGACGCGTCACGCACTCAAACATCCGTGCGTGACGTATGAGTGGTGGCGCGAGTGGTTAGCACACGCGCAGCCATGCGTGTGCGTGCTCCGTGCGTGACGCGGCACGCGCGTTACGTACACAGTAAATTAATTTGCTACTTAAGTGTAAGCCATATATCATATCAGAGTTGTGTGTGCGTGACGCGTCACGCACACAAACATCCGACACCGTGCGTGACGTATGAGTGGCGCGAGTGGTTCGCACACACGCATCCATGTGTGTGCGTGCTCGGTGCGTGACGCGTCACGCGCATCATGTACACATCCCGCACACATGAAAGGAAAGTGCGTATCACCTACACACAACCATGTGTTGCTGTTGGTGACGCGTCACGCAATTCCGCGTAACGCGTCACGCATATCGCGTCACGCGTCACGCACACAGGGACCGATTTTCAAGGTGCTCCAGAGGTCTCATAAATTGATATTTTAGCATGCCACTACATAGGTGTGCCCATGGATACTTCGAACTTCACGTGTAATCGAAAGAACGTGACAATTTAGAACGTCGAGAAATCACCTCTTAACACCCTGGAATGTGCTTGACGCGTCATCCACAGACTACTGGCTACTGCACAAATTCAAAGTCCTCCCACACGGACTAGTGCGTAATGGCGGCATTGGTCACGAAATCGACGTTTTCAAGCATATCCGAAAACCACCACACTAGGAAGGATTTCTGTTAAAAACTGTTAATGATGTGTTAAAAAATGTTAATCGAGTGTTAAATAGTGTTAATGTGGAAACTGGGTGTTAATCAAGTGTTAATACGCGAAAAATTTCATAATGGGCTATATTATAGGCGGAAAAGTGTTAATGAGGTGTGAAGAAAGTGTTAAACGTTGGCGAGGGAGTGTTAATGGGACAGTTCAGGAGTGTTAACGGAAGGCTGCATCTGTTAATCGCGGTATAATCACGCTGCTGCGAATTATATTGGAGCCAGAACACACGCCTGTTTCGCCGATGCATTTGAAAAGTGTTAATACCCAGCGCAGCCACCGTGATGTGGGTGTCCTGGCGAGATAATCATTTCAAAATGCAGTCGCCACTGACAACGCCCATACCCATCGACGATCGACAGGATCATCTACGGTAGATATAGGTGCATCCGCGAACACCAAACGCATGAAGACCTTATTAAGACCTATCTAGCTACGTACGTAGGATGGAACGATAGTTGGACGTAGGTAGCTTGCGAAATCATTTCTGAGCTGACGTTCTGCCCGAGCAGACCAGCATATATAATATATTTGTTACGAGAGAAACCCGAGTCTGTAAAATTTGTAAGGTGCCAAATCGTTGCACGATCGCTGTTACGTATATTTTTATCCACACGTTTATAGACTGCAAACCAAAGGGTGGGGTTGCGTGGTGTTCGTTCATAACAGATGGATGACCAGTGGAGCGCAAACTTGGCGACTGCTGGAAAGCAACCGCGAACTGCTACTAACGCGGTAAGTGCAGATTGTGGAACAGAATCTTCGTTTATTTTAAGTGTGAGTAAACTGATGCGGGCGATGTTCAGGCTCCCGGTGGCGCACATCCGGGCGCGGGGTTAGTTGGGCCCGCTAAGGTAAACGCCGGCACCGGAGCATTTATGCAAGCCTCTTGTCGCTGTTTTTTTAAGGGTGTTCTTCGTATAAGCCGGAGGTCACGCTGGGGACATACCGTCGCCAGCGTGGCCTGCTTCTGGTTGGTTGAAGTGTTTCATTTTCGTGTTCACCGGGTTTCATTTTTTTACATGTGTTGAAGCCTCTGCGGACCGTGTAGCTCGTGCGCTGATCGCCAACGGGCCGGTCGCGCAACGATGCGGCGGTTATGCAAGCCTCTTGTCCCTGTTTTTTTAAGGGTGTTCTTCTTATAAGCCGGAGGTCACGCTGGGGACATACCGTCGCCAGCGTGGCCTGCTTCTGGTTGGTTGAAGTGTTTCATTTTCGTGTTCACCGGGTTTCATTTTTTTAATGTGTTGAAGCCTCTGCGGACCGTGTAGCTCGTGCGCTGATCGCCAACGGGCCGGTCGCGCAACGATGCGGCGGTTATGCAAGCCTCTTGTCCCTGTTTTTTTAAGGTGTTCTTCATATAAGCCGGAGGTCACGCTGGGGACATACCGTCGCCAGCGTGGCCTGCTTCTGGTTGGTTGAAGTGTTTTATTTTCGTGTTCACCGGGTTTCATTTTTTTAATGTGTTGAAGCCTCTGCGGACCGTGTAGCGCGTGCGCTGATCGCCAACGGGCCGGTCGCGCAACGATGCGGCGGTTATGCAAGCCTCTTGTCCCTGTGTTTTTAAGGGTGTTCTTCATATAAGCCGGAGGTCACGCTGGGGACATACCGTCGCCAGCGTGGCCTGCTTCTGGTTGGTTGAAGTGTTTCATTTTCGTGTTCACCGGGTTTCATTTTTTTACTGTGTTGAAGCCTCTGCGGACCGTGTAGCGCGTGCGCTGATCGCCAACGGGCCGGTCGCGCAACGATGCGGCGGTTATGCAAGCCTCTTGTCCCTGTGTTTTTAAGGGTGTTCTTCATATAAGCCGGCGGTCACAATGGGGACATACCGTCGCCAGCGTGGCCTGCTTCTGGTTGGTTGAAGTGTTTCATTTTCGTGTTCACCGGGTTTCATTTTTTATGTGTTGAAGCCCCTGCGGACCGTGTAGCGCGTGCGCTGATCGCCAACGGGCCGGTCGCGCAACGATGCGGCGGTTATGCAAGCCTCTTGTCCCTGTTTTTTTAAAGGGTGATCTTCATATAAGCCGGAGGTCACGCTGGGGACATACCGTCGCCAGCGTGGTATGCTTCTCGTCGTTTTAAGTGTTTCATTTTCGTGTTCACCGGGTTTCATTTTTTTACATGTGTTGAAGCCTCTGCGGACCGTGTAGCACGTGCGCTGATCGCCAACGGGCCGGTCGCGCGACGATGCGGCGGGTTATGCAAGCCTCTTGTCCCTGTTTTTTTAAGGGTGATCTTCATATAAGCCGGAGGTCACGCTGGGGACATACCGTCGCCAGCGGTCGTCTTCTGGATGATGAAGTGCTTCCGGTTGTTTGTTGCGTCCTACTTAGGAAGCTCCATCAGCGACCGCAGCCGAAGCTGGAGGGGGTGCCTCCGCCCCCCCCGCTGCTGAAGACGCGGCGGCTGCGGCTGGCAGCAAGGTACGCATTGCACCCGCCATTCCCGCTTCCTGCTGCGTTTTCCCCGCCCCCCCCCTAAATATACACACTTCATTCCCAACGAACGAGTATGCGGTCATCCATCTTGCAGGCCGACCCCCGGTTCTTATTTTGGCTTCCACCACCGGCTGCCTGTGACGCGTGCCGTGTTGCTCGTGCGCTGCTCGCCAACGGGCCGTGCGCGCCTCGTAGCCGCGGCGTTTTAGCGTTTCACCTCACGCCCGTGACGTGTACCGTGTTGCTCGTGCGCTGCACGCCCACGGGCCGTGCGCGCAACGGACCCGCGGAATTTAAGCGTTTCACCTCACGGCAAGCTGCGGGTTATTTCCTCGCGCGAGCGTGCCTCGTCCATATCGTCCCCCGGAGTCCTCCTGTCCGGTTCGGGGTGGTGTCCAAAGATGTCCGGTTGCGGCCCGCCGCTCTAAGTTGAACCGTGGCCGTGCCGTACTCGTACCTCGTCGGTGGCCCGCCAACGGGCCGGGCGCGGAAGGTGGCCGCGGTGTGCGTCCGTTTTGCCTAGCGTACCTCTCCGATGTTGCTGATACCATGGTGTCCGCAACCGACACCTAACCTGTGACACAGCGGACCAGTCCTAGGCAGGCATGCTAGCTTAGGGGGCATATCGCTCCCATCGTTCCGGTTCTTTTCGTTGTCCAACATGCTTCGGTTTGCGCCACCGTTTGCCGCCGTGTGTGCATCGGGTGGCCGCAATATCCCACACCGTATATACGCACAGTACACTGATCCAGGTTAATCAACAACCCTGGGTTTGCGGTTTGTTTCCTAGCGGGGGAAAAAATTCAAACGGCGCAGAAATCGTTTCCTTCGGCGCCAGCAGCAAGGAATCACTACTGCGGACAACCGGGATTATGACGAGGGTCTCCAGGAGTATCTGGAAAAACAAATTCGCACCTTGTTCGACGGCATCCCGTTTTTACGTGCCGTCGCCACGCGCGCGGGGTGTTCCAATGTGGATCCGAAGAATATCATCGAGCCTCAAAATGCCGAACCGGTGAGTGGCGCGTACGGCGCCGTCACACGAGGTTGCACACTGGACCGCACGGACCTGGTCGTGGTCAAAAGGTTTTGCAAAACCTCGGAGCTACAGCCGCACCCCAAGACCAACGGAAACCTCCAAAGGAAGGCAGCGCCCACCCAGCCGCCCAAGGAGTTCAAGCGGTGTGCGCAGGAGCTAGTCATGACAAAACTGGCGTCGCAAGCGGCACCCACTTACGTCGTGCCCTGTACACGATGGGGTGTGGAGACCAAAACTCGGCTAGCGCTTCGGGTCGGGCCAGTTCCGATGCTCGTCATGCCCGATCGCGGCCGGACGCTATGGGAATTCATGCGGGATCCGCCTGAGGGTGACCTCTCCTTGGAGGTCAAGCTGCTACTTGCCAAGGAGGTGCTGAAGGCGTTTGAGCAGTTGCACTCCAAGGGTATCGTGCACGGCGACGTCAAGGGTAACAACGTGGTCGTTGCCGAAGCGCTGCAATCACCATATCCCATCACGCTGCGAGTCATCGACTTCGGAGTTGGCTGCGTCGATCGAGAAAACCTGAATTACTCAAACCTGATGTGGCTTCTATTCGTATGGTTTGAGTAATTTATCGGGAAAATGGGTTCTCACTTCGCAACCCTACGATGTAGGCTACAGTTTTTTCAGTTTGATAGTTTCTAGTGGCATTAGCTCAACTTCTAGAGCGCCAAACCTATCGGTTACTTTGGAGGTTCTCGGTGAAAGTCCGAGATGCCACACACTAGACTCTCTTTCACTATCTTCCCATCTTCCTCTTAAAGATACACGGTTTTTCAGACCCTTCGCGGTCATCTCCGGTTGGTGTCATTTCATACGCGGGGAGGATGCACCGGTTGCCTAAGATCTGTATAAGGCTCGCTGTTGCAGGGAACTACACCATGGAGGACATGCTGAACTTTATCTTGATTTTCAGTCCGATGGTGTTCATGGATGTTCTGAAGAACTTGAATCCGGAGTTGGACAATGCTTGGTGGACTTTGCGGCGGGCGGTGCTCTACTTTATGAGAGGGCCTGCAATAGGATTGTGTGGGGACCTCCAGTCCCGTGCGGAGCCCCGGAAGGAGGCCGGGAAAGAGCTGTGGGCCTTTGCGGTGATTGTGGAACAGCAATGCCCCATGAACATGTTGACGTTGAATCTGCGCATGGCGGTCGTTCACTTGTGCAAGCAAGAGGAGGAAACCGGCGTGGTGAGCAGCACCAACGAGCTCTGGGTCGAGCGTCTCCTGGGCGACAGCAAGGGGGTGGTGCCAGCCCCGGTCGGAGGTAAGGCGATCGACACGTGCATAGCGAACGCGTATCTCACGAAAGAGGCGGTGGACGACATGGCGTGGAGCTACGAAGGGATCCGCTTCCTTCCGGACATGCTCACGGAGATGGCCATGGCCAAGGGCGGCGAATACCATGATTCTGGGACCACCCGGGCTGACGATTCCTCCAAGGTGTGCCATCTCCTTGACACCGGCCACTATCTCGTCCGCGACGGTGTACCAACCGCTGCGTTGGCAAACGAGGAGGGGGGTCGTCTGCACCGGGAACTGGTGGGGTGCGTCCGATCCCTTTTTAGCGATCATGCAAGCCCTTCCCTGGATGCAGCCATGGACGTCCTTCGATTCTCGCGCATGCGAAGAGGCGATGAAGACTTCACATCCCGGGTTTACACCCGGGCAAAAACGCGTATCTCCTTCAACGTGGCTTTGAGTACATGCGCGGCCGACACTTTTGAGTACGGCACCGTGGAGGCTTACTACTTGATCTTCCTGAAGCGTTCCGCCGAGAACTCCGCCGCCAACGACACCGTGTGCCGCCTGGCTATGGTGACCGCCTACCCCACTGTTGAGGACCTTACCATGAACAGCCGGGGCGTGTATGTGTGCAACGAGGCAGAAAAACGTACACTTCTCCTACCGGTAAGCCGTCTCGAAACCAAGGTCATTATCCATCGCCCACCTGGAAACCGCGTACCTCTACACGCCACTTACCTATGGCCGGGGATGAAAGCGGTACGTTGCAAGAAGCAATAGCGCAAGCTACCTCATGAGCTCCGCGCAGCAATCGAAGGAGGACACCGAACGCCAGCGCAGCTTCATCAGCTCCGTCCAATTGCTCTGTGTAGCTAGCGAATGCCTGCTTGCCACATGGAACGAATCTGTTCCAGTGGTACTTTTAGTAGCATCGGCAGTCCCTCTTAGCATGCCACGTGGAACAATCTGGAATTTCTGTTAATAGCTAGTGGTGCTAGTGTTAATAGACATGCCACGTGGAACAATCTGGAATTTCTGTTAATAGCTAGTGGTGCTAGTGTAAATAGACATGCCACGTGGAACAATCTGGAATTTCTGTTAATATCTAGTGGTGCTAGTGTTAATAGTCATGACACGTGGACGATCCGGTCAAATCTGTTAATTTATGACCGTTTACAGTCAGCCAAGTGTTAGTATCCGGTAAAACTGTTAATCCGAGTGCCACGTGTATGATTCCTATTAAAAGTGTTAATTTTCTGTTAATATTCCTTACATGTGTAACGATCTCGCGAGGGGGGCCTATTTCAACTCCCTCCGGCACCCCTCCGATTAAGTGTTAACATTCTGTTAAAATTGTGTTAATTTAACATTCTGTTAACAATCTGTTAACATGAATTATATAATTCCTTAACTTTCGCCCAAGCCAATCATTATCTACCACCGGGATTTATAACACCACTATTAACAGTTCCTACCCGTTAACACTTTTTAACACATAATTAACACGTTTTAACACTTTATTAACAGAAATCCTCAGTGGTGTGAGCACGCATCATATTTACGAATTAAATGAATTTATTTTCCTATTCGGACAACCCATCTTGGTGGTCTTAGTTGTATTTTTAGATGGCACGTTTCGAGGGTATGTTTTTGCAAAAGTCGTCGTAAAAACGATGGTCCTTCCACAAGAATCATCACCGTATACCATTTTGGAGGCCGCATGGGGGTCTCTTAGTGGTGCTCATGGTGATATATATTGAGTCTATGCCCAAATATGAACAAACTTAGTGGCGGGATAGTTTGGTCTCTCCGCTCCATTGCAACATGGCGCATGCCGAACCCCAAGCGAATATTCGAATTTAACACTACACACCTTCAGATATCACGCTTCCGGTAGGAAGAGTCACATTTTTTTCTTTTTCTTTTTTTCTTTTTAACACTACAGAAATTGTTGTTTCACCATCTTAGACAATTGATGCCCGTCGCATTATTCGATGTTTGGATGATGTAAAGCTTTCAGAAAATCACAATGTGTGTATAGTTGAAGTTTTAATGTGTCACATACACCAAGGGCGTCAGTTATGCTTTCCCAAGCGAGCATTTCGCTGCGTAAGTCGGACTACACGTCATCACCAAAATGCTCGCACCAAAATGCTCGCAAAATGCACGGGTGAAATGATACATAAAAAACATCCAATATACGCATTCCAACCAGGCCTGTCGCCCAAATATCATTGGAACATCTATGTTGGGTTAATATGATTGCATCCACGCTGGTCTAGTCGTGATGTACCATTGGTAAGAAATGTAGGGAATATGAGGCACTATTTTGACAGATTTTGAAAGTTCAAAAAAATGCGTTTCGAAAATTCCGAGGATAGTGAGTCTTAAATGCAGTTGGCATGGATATATTACGTGGATATTTACCGAACCATCCATCGAAACTTGTACTTAATATAGGACCCATACCGTAACTGACTTTCGTGGGATACGCCTCCGGAATCAAGATTATACGGCCAAGTAAGTTATTTGAAAATTGATCCTTGTGGGAGGACCAAAAGGAATGCGGGGCAGTAGCCACTACGTGATTCGCGCGACGCGTCGCGTGCACGTCACGTACACACAACGCGAAGTGTGTCAGATTGTAGGGATATCCGACTACCGCTGTATATTGCAAAAAAAGAGAAGATATATCAAAACGAAATGACGATGCGAATATAATCATACTTGGGCTATTTATTTGATTTCAAAAGTCCAGAATTTTACGGTACAGTGAAGAATGATGCTCAAAACTTCGTTCATCCGCGGGAGGCGTCCGCAAGTGTATTTTTTTAAATAGGGAAATTCATGGAGAGAGTGACTTTCACCCTGCCCGCCCATATGGTGGGGAAGAGTGTCTCCTGTTTCACCCCTTGCCTTGAGGTGCCACATCAGCATCTGTCATTCTGCAGTTTCCGACCCGCTAATAAAACAACCAAGTTATTTTATTATCTCATCTTAGACTGTGATATCGCTGAATGGCCTCTGCCTCCCACACAATGCTCGTTGCACGCACACCGCATATGCTGGATTCAGTGACCCGTAGGTCATAACTTGCTCTGACTCCCGATAGCTGTACCAGTACTCGTACAGTACTAGGTGACAGATACCTAGGTCACAGACCGCTTTATATTCGTTATCTCTTATAATCAGTTTACACTTGTATGATAATAACTGAGCGACCACCCGATATATTTCGGAACAATATATCTCACAGGTTATGGGGCATCACCCCGCTTTTATCACTGTTGACTTTGCCATGATTGGCTAAGTTTTTTCCGCTTGGCTGGGTGTTGAATTGGCCATCTTAGAGCTCGCGGTTTGCGCTGTGTTACGGTGAGATTTTGAATTGGGGACTTTCGGACTCTTCTTCGAGTGTCC
>LGRX02021259.1:0-11408 GCA_001247695.2 Cymbomonas tetramitiformis
CACTATGTATTGGTGAGCCTCACGGGGCACACATTCACCAGGGGCACCTGTTGCCGGTGCTATCGCGCGTGGACAGTGAGCGCAACCATGTCGGAGATAGCTGGCGCACACTATGTATTGGTGGGCCTTACGGGGCAGACATTCACCAGGGGCACCTGTTGCTGGTGCTATCGTTGAAGATGAGCGCACGGCGAATGCGAGCGCATACTATGATTGTATTAATGAGCCTTACGGGGCAGACATTCACCAGGGGCACCTGTTGCTGGTGCTGTCGTGGACAGTGAGCGCACGGCGGAGATAGCTGGCGCACACTACTGTGGTTACACTATTGATTTTACCCATAATTGATTATTCGCCGAATTTATCGAAATCCGAAAACAATTCATGCAAAATAAAAATCTCTGACCCCAAACAAGTGACAAACAAGTAAATAGTCTCTTAATTAATTATTTCGAGATCCTGTGTTTGTGTAATAGGGACAAGAAATAGTTGGGAAAATATATAAGACGGTGGGCACACATGTGTCACAAGACAAATAAATAGCGGGGTAATTATTGGTCCAGACCGATATACAGTATGCATACGATAGACAGATAATATCTCATAAGACATACGATAGGAGGCCACGTTGTGTTCTATCGCAATCAGTTCACGCACGGCGCACTCGGCAGCACCATTCTTTCAAACTCACACTCGAAACTGTTGTGTGATCTGCTTCTGAGAAACAACAAACATGAGTGCCACAGAGCACGAATGTTTGATCTGCAAAATCCGCGGATTAGGATCGCCATGCCAATGTCAACCAGTCACACTGGGTGATATGGTGGCGAAGCGTTAAATTGCCGCAGGCATCGATTTTCTCGAGCCTCCAAGTGAAGGTCGCGGAACGTTCCCACGTCAACAACGACCCGAAGGTGAATAGGCCTGTATCAGCTATCGAACCCACCGAAGACGACCCTGACCCGACGTTTCTTCCCAAGACCAAGAAGAAGTGGTCCCTTATCGCCTACGGAGCCTTATGCAAGTCGAGAGTAATGTGTGAATTAAAGGGAGTCGATATGCAAGGGTATGATATATATCATATGGTATGAACGGTGTGTACCAATAGATAAATAGGTTGGTTATTAATTAAGTCTCAAGTGGAATATGTGAGGAATAAGCGACAAGAAATAGTTCGAAAATTAAATACGTATCAGCGTGCGAAGTCGTGCGATAGGCCCCTTTTCAAAAATTAATTAATTCGGCATCGCCTCAAAATACTATTGAAAATAAAGAATTATTGATGGTGTGTGTGGGGGGGGGGATAAAATCAATAGTGTAACCACGGTATGTATTGGTGAGCCTTACGGGGCAGACATTCACCAGGGGCAAATATTGTTGGTGGTATCGTGGACAGTGAGCGCACGGCGGAGATAGCTGGCGCAAACTATGTATTGCGTGGTGAGCCTTACGGGGCAGACATTCACCAGGCGGGCACTTGTTGCTGGTGCTATCGTGGACAGTGAGCGCACGGCGGAAATCGCTGGCGCACACTTTGTATTGGTGAGCCTCACGGGGCACACACGTTCACCAGGGGCACCTGTTGCTGCGTAGTGCTATCGTGGACAGTGAGCGCAACCATGGCGGAGATAGCTGGCGCACACTATGTATTGGCGAGCCTTACGGGGCAGACATTCACCAGGGGCACCTGTTGCTGGTGCTATCGTTGACAATGAGCGCACAGCAGAGATAGCTGGCGCACACTATGATTGTATGGGCGAGCCTTACGGGGCAGACATTCACCAGGGGCACCTATAGCTGGTGCTATCGTGGACAGTGAGCGCACGGCTGAGATAGCTGGGGCACACTATGTATCGGCGAGCCTTACGGGGCAGACATTCACCAGGGGCACCTATTGCTGGTGCTATCGTTGACAGTGAGCGCACGGCGGAGATAGCTGGCGCACACTATGTATTGGTGAGCCTTATGGGGCAGACATTCACCAGGGGCACGCAGTTTGTACTACTGGTGCTATTCACGGAGGTGAGCGCACGGCGGAGATAGCATATCCCAGCACACTTGGGATCGGCTTTGTATGTTTGGTGCCGGCACGGCACGAGAGTTTGCACGCCACACACGAGCTGGGGCTTCACACGTTCGAGAGCAAGTTCACCATCGCTGGGGGCTGTGTCGCGCGAGGAGGACTACATCGAGAAGGCGTTTTCGTGGCTTGTGCCTTGCTGGACTTCACTCGATGTTACGTTCACAGCAAGACAGGAGGGATTCTGAGCGAAAATATACCCATGAGACATAATTATATGGTGTTTAAAAAACTTTAAACTTTCCACAAGTACATCTGGCAGAGTTGCAGTGCTACATTGAGGTTGCTCCGAGAGTTCGCCTGGCTATAGAGTTCGGGCAGTGCACCAGTGGGAACTGCGTTTGTGCTCGCTGACCGCGAGTGGCTTCTCGTAGATCCCACGCTGTGCACGGGTTCGCGACAACTGTCACAAACCGCGGCTTGTCGTGGCTCGATAGCCGGGTTGTGACACTTGGGACAGCGGTCCTGGTGACGAACACGCGCGTGGCAGTCGTGCTGGCGGTCGCGATCGCGACAGTCGAGGCGGTGGTCAAGCTGGTGACCGTGGAGTTGGTGACCGAGGACAGCTGGCGACCCAGATATGACCCATATATATCTGGGGTGATATGGACGTGATTGAGGACTACAGGTGACACATAGGTGGCAGGAGACAGCTGGCCAGAGAGATATGACATACTACGAGGCAGTCGCGACAGGTGGACTCGATCGATATGGATAGGGCGCGGTGCGCAGAGGCTATCGCTAGATAAAGCAGAGCGTAGGGACAGTTGAGGCAGTAGCGCCTTTTCAATTTCCCTCTCGCAACCTACGGTAGACTGCATTCTTTCCTCGAGACAATATGAAGATATATAGCAGACGGTATTGCGGTATTTGCAGGGCAAGCGCGCAGCGCTAGTATACAGAAGTAGGTTACTCACTTGAGAGTGGGGACCCAGGCGCGTTGCCTGGGTCCTCCAACATGACAGATTTGTATACACAGACATGGATAGCCACTGGTTACAGATTCAGAGGAGGCTAGCTAGAGCCTGGACACCGAATTGTTAAGAGCGGTTTTACGATGTGTATCTCCATCTTGCTTGAACCTGTTTGTTATCCTGACATGCCAACCCGCAGGTTTCAATGTGTTTCGACATCAGCGTTGCTGTGCGATATGGATATAGAGTCTGTTGAATTACCACAGTTCTAAAGAGTTATCAAGCTATTGGAAGTCGCGATGCGCATGAGGAATGCTTCGAACTGCGACCCTTAGTTCGAATTACACGTTTATTTTTTAATTGAAAAAGCTACATCACAGAAGGGGCTTTTTATCAGGTGCCAAAGAGTCAAGGTGGTGGCTCAATTCCTTGGCCACCTGGAGTGCCAAAAAGCACTCGTATGAAATCGCTCGACTAGCGAGAAAGCGACGGCAATTTCCGGTCGGTTATTTTGCTAGCCGCTTGGCGACAATTGGATATTTTACGAGCTACCACTTCGAAATAGTCACTCAAATGCTCAGCGAGACATTCTTTCCGTGGGAACCTTGAGTCATAGTGAGGCAAGGAGTGGTAATCCCACACTTGTAAGCCTCCTAGGCTCTTGGGGATTCCGGAGGATATGCCCTCTATCAATGGATTGATTGGCGACAATTGGATATTTTACGAGCTACCACTTCGAAACAGTCTCTCAAGTGCTCAGCGAGACATTCTTTCCGTGGGAACCTTGAGTCATGGTGAGGCAAGGGGTGGTAATCCCACACTTGTACGCCTAGGCTCTTGGGGATTCCGGAGGATATGTCCTCTATCAATGGATTGATTGGCAACTCTGGGAACTTATTTTCAACGACAGAAATGGAGACGACAATTTCTTCAAGAGAGCTTCGGGCATTTTGCTGCGTTTTCAGTTGGCTCCGGGAATTTTGGCTTTGGGCATCGCAACACACGAGGCTATGCGACACAAGTTGGCACCGGTAATTTTGGCGACACGATTGCGATGTGAAATTCCTATAGGTTTTGACTGATTTTGGAAATTTTGTGCAGGGCTTCCGCGGCGAAAGGTCGATGTGGAAAGAAAATCAAGGCGTCCCCTGAGTTCCTAATAAACAGTGATGAACAGAGCGCTGCGATGGAAAAATCAACTGTTGTTATACGATCATGGTTGTTCCGTCGTCGAAATGTGCTGTTAGGATCTTTGCCAGAAAATTATACTGCAGGGCAATAGGAATCATCTGTAAACGTGAGAGCCGTAGTGAGAACGAAACGCTGTGACGGTGGCAAGTGCCATAATACAACTGTAACCGGTGATGAAATTGGTGGGCGTTGAAAAAAATCAGACGAAGTGGCGCGTGGTAAAAGACCTATAACCTCGTAGGCACACTCATATCAAGGCAGGGTGAATATACTATATAACAAGTCATGTATCCGTATATGTAAGTATGTCAGTGGATATCAGTGAACGTGCGTAGCTCGAATATGTCTAGGGTGAACACATGATGTTGTAAATACTATCAGAGAGCGTAAGCTAGCCGTGTGCCAAATGTCGAGCGATGTCACTAGAAGGACTGAGAGTGAGACTGTGACTACTGTATGCGTACTAGTACTATGCATATGGGTAATCGTAAAAGGCTAATATCAGGTCCTGTATGAGCATGCCACATTGGACATATCGGTATTTACACCTTGGGCATACGTTAGTTCCATAAGTTGGTTCAAGTTCACGGCTTTGTCCACTCTCTACAAGGCAACGATGGAGGAAGTTGATCTATCCTGGGCAAGTTTAGGTCAACTTACAGTGTTGCGATATATCGAGACGATGAAAGGATTCGGATAACCAAGTTTTTGAAACCACTCGTACCAAGCGTCCTCGCAAAGAGCTATCCGAAGACTGGGCTACGAAATTATTGAGTAGTGACATCAGCCTTCGACAGTGCAGTGACATCAGCCTTCGACAGTGCAATCGCATGCTACGTGTAGAAAGTCTTACCTAACCGCGAAGATACTTTGTTCTTACCCTATCTAACACTTTGAAACTCCTGACCATGCATCGTTGGCATATGCACCATAAATTCTTCAAAAGTTTACACAATGTGTTTGTTTTCCCTTCACAAGGCTTACGACTTGGTTGTTCTCCGAGTCGCTAAGAGCAACTACCACATAGCCCAATGCGTGCTGTGAATGGTGACAAACTTTGAGAGTCGACAAGCAACAGCAGGTTCAATTCGCTCGCCAGAAAACCAGAATACAAGAGTTAGCATCACAATATCAGCTATGGTGCTCCTTAGAAAACTAACGCAAAAATAAGAATGTTTATCAGCACATTATCCCTTTAATCGCCAAAAGCACTAATACTATTTACTCTTCGTCGTCGTCGTCATCGCCCCAGCGACTGAGAATGTCCTCTTCGGCTGAAGTGTCTTCCGCTACGTCGGCAACTGTATCTCCATAAGGATCGATTCTGCATCACAAACATGTTTCATTAATATCAGTGTGAAAGGGAACTCCGCAATAATAATGTATTCAAGGTTTGAACAGGAACTTTTATGACAGAAGCTGGTCTGAAAGTATCAGCACCTGAAGACGAAGAAAAAGAAGTTCACGATAAGCGCGAGGAATATTTTCCAGGTCCCCAAGAAAAACAACTGCAGCGTTACCAACACCAACACGGAACGTGAGAACCGCCGGAGTAGTAAATTTTCTGAAGGGGCTCTTGGCTTGATACACTTGTCCAAGCTGAAAGAATACTTCAATAAAAACTCGCAGCACTCCAAAAGTTTAGGGTCGGAGTGCTCTAATGACTTACAAATGCAAGAAGATATCCAAGCGCTTTTCCCGTTTCCTTGTTGCGGTCATTCCAAACCGGCTCGTCGGCTGCAAGCACAGAACACAATTCTCACATCTCGGAGACACTCTCGATATCTGCGAGGAGGCTGGCTTGAAAAAACTTGTTTCAGAGAACGAAGAATCGCTGCAATACGACTAAGAGCTGTTTCCTTCCTTGATTACTATTGAGACCTTAAGTCATTTGCTAGTTTGTCGGCCAGTCGTTCAAACGAAAGTGTGCAAACAAAAACCAATTCGCACAAACCGTCAGCTAATCTTGGTAAAAGCTTCGGACAGCAGCTGAACCTCACAAAGCAGCGGAACCTCACAAACGCAACGTTGCATTAGGGGCAAGAAAGCTCTCGATTTATGTTCAAATTCCCCTGTTAGCGGAAGACAGGGCTTCCGAGTCATACAGGTTTGAACTCAATAGCTGTACATCGATCTGTGCGGACAAACTTTGTAAGACTTGCACTTCGAACGATGTTTCTGCGTGATTCTACCACTCAAATATTAGGTGCGCGGCAAAAGAGGGAGTAAAATTGGGAAAATACGTTCACCACCTCCGCCGCCCCGCCTCCGCCTCCCGAATAAGCCACCCCTTTGCCCCCGCCGCCCTCCTGTCTCTGTGTCTGGAGAAGGATCATTGTCGGCCAGGATATCTTTTCCCTTGAAACTGCCCGATAGAGCTCCTTCCAAGGCTTTGCGGGCCATGTCCTGCGATTATTGCCCAAAGGAAGTGCGTCATAGGCGTTCTTTCTCGTGGATTATTCGTAACGCGACACTCGGATCGGTGCCATGCACTCTGGTACGTTCAGTGATAATATGTTTCTGCATGAAACTTCGCTCCGTGTTTCCCTCTTAACAATCACACCTCTTTTTTTCACTTTCACTTGGGTATCTTAATGCGTCTTGCCCTTGTGAAACGTCACAAGCTCGCCCTAATATGCTCGACAAGATAATGAGCAGACGCAAAGGTGTCTAGGAGATACCTCTGAGCTACCTCCACTGGCTGCCATGCATTTTACAACCTTTGAAGATTTAGTTTTGGGGATGCATTGCACTTTAATAGCACGTAGAGTTCGATTTGTGTTGCGGTGTGCCACGCAGACTGCTGGGCGCCGCGAATTGATCGAATCTTGCTGTGAAAAGCGTACTGTAGATATCCTGGCTAAGGTATTCGAAGCCATCGCACCCTAGAAGCAGTTCAATGAATTTGACAAGTATCAATGCCCGCTCGCCTCCGTGCACGGTAAGCTTCGGTACAAAACTGGATAAAGTTCTTATCTCGAATCTCTGGCAGCCCACACGAGAACGCAGATGCTGCTACAGTCTCAGAGCTCTACACTCTACACGCGTACCGTCACAGGTATGAAGTCTCTTTGAGTTTGTCTGCTGCTCTGCTCTCTCGTCTCCATCTATAAACTGTGATCTGTATCCAGTCTGTATCTCGTATCTGCATCTGCCATCTCTCGCGTCGATGCACTTCCGACTTGCATCGAACACTCGTCACTCGAGCTGTCGATGAATGTTCTGGATGCTCGGATCTCACGTCAGATGTTATTTTAATTTTACTTGGAAGAGGTGCGCCTAACTACAACCACAAAATCTTTTAATACAACCACTCGCATACCATTGGCCAGGGAAAACGACAAGCCAATCAAACGACTACATTGACATCGAGAATGCGACCACAATGCGACCGACCAATGGGAACTTTGAAAACCCCGTCTTTACTCCTGCTGGTGCTTCTCAGTTCTCAGCTTCTCACCCTACAGGTGTCCACAGTGACACGCCCCCACCGCACGCCAGGCGAGGGCGGAGGGGGTCTCACTTGTCACTTCAGCTTGCAGCGTTTCAGGGGTTGCAGGCAGACGAGGGGTTTGCACGTTTGCACACACATTGACATAGGCATTGATCACTTGCTTGGTCGATGGTGAAATATCAGCGCAAATATGCCAGACGTTGGCATTGAGTATGTTGCGGGTGTGCTAGGTGGTGCAGCTGGTAACACGACGGTGAAAACTCACTGGCCATGCTATTTTATTTTGTTCTCGATACTTCAGAGTCGTCTGTCTGTACGAACTTGTTCGATCGTCTTTAAACAGTCCCGAGAAATAGAGTTGTTAGCTTTCAATGTTGGGAGGAGCTGTAGATAAACGTGGAAATATGTTTAATTTTCAGTCGATATTATTTTAATTTTGATAAAACTGTGTGCTTATTGTTGTCCGGAAGATGGCAGAAGATGATTTTGTAACAATAGCATCGTTTAGCAATGATGATTCGATAATCGATGCTCTCCGGTGATCGCGCCGGATACAGTAGGAAGATGTTATCATGCCCGCAATTATTTATCAGCTAAGTCGCAAATTTGTTGACAGGGACACCCGTTTGATACTGTAAAGGTGAATCTCCAGAAGGCGTCGGTTGGTGAGTCAGCGAAGACTGAAATCTTGTCTCTCGGCTTTCGTTTGTCTCTTGGATTCTTGCAGTGATAAAGTAAATTTTCAAAAACGGGATAACTGGCTTGATTCTATCGGTGAAAAAGGGATCAGGAAACGCTCTTGTCATACTTGATGCAATGATCTCTTTGCTTTTGCAGGACAATATAAGGGACCCTTAGACTGCCTTCGTACAATTGTGCGAACAAAAGGGGTACGGCACACAGCTGAAGATTTTCGTGTCTGTGTGTGTGTCTTTGTTTTGTTTTCGATTGTTAGTCCTAGTCGGTCCTTGCTGTACTGCTCGTTTCTCTCAACTCTCGCGGTTCGCGCATAACGTACTCAGTGTTTCTGCTTATGCTGACTCCGACAGATCAAAGGGCTCTACGTTGGTCTTTCTGCTCCGCTCGTGGGTGGTTCGCTGGAATGTGGAGTTAACTATGCGGTGACCACCTAAACCCTCATGATGCCAACCTTACTTTCTGTTTAATTGGCAGTAAAGCAAACGTTAACCCTCCGCCATGTTGCCAGGTCTTTGCGGGGGCTAACAAGTTATGGGAGGTGCGCAACGTTCCTGGCCCTTCTCTCGCTTGATGCTTGCGCGCTTCTAAGGTATGAGGCTCCGGTGTTGGGTGATAAGAGCTGCCCTCAAAACGCTCTAGTACTTCCTCAAGATATTTCGAAACCCTGGAGTGTCTCTTACATCAGGTCAATGAAAGCACTCGACCGACGTCTGTTTATCCACTCGTCGTATTCACTGTTTGTTGAGTGTTAAAATGCTGTTTGCATGCACTGTTTCTAGAAAGCTATGAATTCTACCAACAGCTTTAGACTTATGCGTTGGGTGTGGAAATCTATATTCATGCGTTGTGTGCATTGGCAATTGGATGTTCGGAATGATGCGTCATTGCGTGCAGAATGTATGAAAGGAAACGCAACCGACAGATGTCCTTGGATGTGTCTAATATTTACACTGTGCGAGGATCTTTGAATATCACACGCACTGAGTGTGGATTCCTCGCTTTACGTAATGTATCTTGTGCTTGTACATCTTTCACTCGGTCCATCGTTTTCTTTCTGTGTGGCTTTTCGGATCGTCGCGTTATGCGAATCTTTGAATTGAGGTGTCTTATGCACTATGCAGAGGAGTAATCCGCCTTGTGCGCTGTGTGTAGATCTTTGATGTGACTTGTGTATGCGTTGTGTGTGGGCTCTTTGCAAGCTTTGCATTTCACGAATATTTTCGGAGTGGAGCACCGGGTGTACTGCAATTAAACTCTGTTTGCAAGCTCGCAGAGACTCCACTTGCGGACTGAGAAATGGAATCGTATCACACCCTGACGAGTGGAGCACACTTTTTTGTACATCACATCGCACACTGTGTGCAAGGAGCTTGGTGAATGCAGTCACCTGTATTTTACACGTGCACTTTTGCCCACAATGGCTCGAGTGTTCAAGCAGAGGAGGCATTTTGATGAATGGCGACACCTTTGACAGTTGCCTCACTTTTGGCTCGAGCGGGACTCTCAAGTTGCAGGCCGACACAGACGACTTGCAAGCAAGCGGACGCTCACTCCGAGGTGTCGTGGTATCGGGCGCCTTTGCCGGGGGTGTCCTCAGCAGCGTGTTAACACCGACCGAGCTTGTTAAAGTTCGCCCCGGCCTTGCACAAAATTCCTAAAGCGGGCTCGAATCCGTAAACTGCCCATATCTGCGAAAATCTCATGACTGCTTTCAGATATTTCTCTCGTGTCCCTAAATATAAACTCTACTTAAAGAACACAGGATGGCGCATGCTTGTCTCACCATTTGTGCATACTCTCTTAAGGTACCAAAACACAGGATGGCGCATGCTTGTCTCACTATTTGTGCATACTCTCTTAAGGTACCAAAACACAGGATGGCGCATGCCTGTCTCACCATTTGTGCATACTCTCTTAAGGCACCAAAACACAGGATGGCGCATGCTTATCTCACCATTTGTGCATACTCTCTTAAGGTACCAAAACACAGGATGGCGCATGCTTGTCTCACCATTTGTGCATACTCTCTTAAGGTACCAAAGCTTTCCGCATGTTTACTAAAGGTGCTTTGGAGGCGCTTCTGCCAAATGCGCAGTGCCGTTTGCAGGCGGGGCCACCTCCGGGGCAAGCGCCATACAAGGGCCCTTTTGATGTCATATCAAGAGTCCTCGCTTCTCAAGGGGTATTACCTCCCCTCCATTTGTGGTAGTTGGCGATACAAGCACTGCATTTGATCGTCCCACTGTAAGCGAGCATCCCGTCCCATATTCGGTGTCGAGTCCTTGGCATTTGATTGTTGGCGTCACATGCCACTGCAAGAACAGATCTCCAAGAAGGCTCCTCTATTAAGTCCCGCCTGCCAGGCCGCTGGGGCATTTTGCCACACCAGATGACATGTAGTCTACTTTGGGTTTTGCATTTTGAACGACATGCTTGAGCTTAGGATGCTGCCGATGTGACCTTCCTGAAGCCCACCTTGGATCTTCCTCATTGTTGCACCCGCTTGGCGACACCTGGCATCATCGTAGGCAGAACCTCCTGGCGAGATAGAGCAGGACGAGTGAGGCTACACGAGCAGATCTCTGGACAGGAAGACTCGACTGGCTGATTTTGCAGCTCGCGCACTGCTGAGATATTGACTTCTCAACGGGGCAGGTACTGGGATTATGGCGAGGGTTGGGAGCGACTCTCATCCGAGAAGTGCCTGGGAACGCCATATTCTTCACCGCATATGAGGTAAGCGCCAATCAGCGGTCACTTGTTTGACCATTTTGCCGTGCCGGGAAAGCTGTTGGTTGACAAGTTGGTCGGGATGCTTCGACTGTGGGTGAGGATCGGCTCAGATAGCAAGGCAAAAGGTGTTCCCGCCAGAGTCTGCCAAGCACACTGAGGCGGATCTCAAAAGTGTGGCCAAAGACATCTTCTACACCATTCTTAGCGGGGGCATCGCGGGCTCAGTGGTGCGGCACCCTCGCTCTTTGCCCTCCTTCTGGCGCCACAGAGCTGCTGCCACCGTTCTGCAGCGTGTCCTCACCGCTTGAGCCACAACGTAATCTATGGTCCTCACCGC
>LGRX02021266.1:0-12792 GCA_001247695.2 Cymbomonas tetramitiformis
CCCCTTTGGTTCCGAGGCTAGTTATTTATTAAATTTTATTCTTTGACCTTTGACGCTTTGGCGCTATTCGACTGTCACGCTTTTCGCGCTCACGCTCTTTTTATATTTATGACAGTAACACGACATGACATGACACGACAGTTAAGCGGAAGTTTGTCACATCTTTGAAAAAGGGAAGGGATAGACGCTCCGGAACTGGAACGTCGTATAAATTATAAACGTGATAATCGGTTTATACACGATTCGTGTCTCGTGTCACATGAAACTGTCTGAATCATTTCTACGGGGTTATTAAATCAGATAATCCTGACGTGATAAAATCAGAGAGATCGAAATCGCGAACGGTCGACTGAGTCAACGTGCAAATGACCTCAGCAAGAATTTTAAAGCGGCGGCCCAACGTTCAGCAAGCAACATATTTTCCTTCGCCCTGAAAGGCGAACCGACTGCTGTGTGATGCTGCTCCCCTGTGATATTTATTATTCGCAGGCATCTTTGCATATTTTTCGTTGGCTGTATTTTGTTGTTTCACTGTGGGTGCAGCCTTTTTTACTAACAGTTTGAAGTGTGTGCAGCTCATCCCGAAGATGCGCCAAGGCCAAGGGGAGTGCCTTGGAACGCGCCCTCGAAGAGGTGAGTGCTTGATGTTTTTACCACTTTGTTGTGTCAATCTCGTTCGTATATCTGTATACACTTTGCAGTGTAATTAATCTCTCGTTCGTATATCTGTATACAGCTATACACTTTGCCTTTTTTACTAACAGTTTGAAGTGTGTGCAGCTCATCTCGCAGATGCGCCAAGGCCAAGGGGAGTGCCTTGGAACGCGCCCTCGAAGAGGTGAGTGCTTGAATTTTTTACCACTTTGTTATGTCAATCTCGTTCGTATACTTGTATACACTTTGCAGTGTATTTAATCTCTTCAGAGTCAGCTATTTTGAAGGCATCCTTCCTTGGAGCCTTTTCTCGAGATGCGGAAGTCTAGGTTGGCTCATGCCAACCTAGCTTGGGATCAAACCCAACCACATCGTATATTGCATACTTTCATATATATATATATACATATATTTGTATGTTCGTCCCAAGCAGTAGTGCAACTGTGCGACGCTACATCCTTGGATAAACTAACCGTTGTTTCCGTTGAAGGTTGTGTGGCGAATTTTGCTCATATGGAGTGTGGAAGCTTAGGTTGGCATATGCCAACCTAGCTTGGGATAATACCCAACCACATAATAGTTTTGTGGGTTGCAAATTACACTTTACCTGCGTTGAACACCTACACTTTCATCCATTTAATTAGAATAGATTCTAACTCACTTATTTTGTCACGACCTCGGTCAAGAGACCAAAGAGCAAAAGTTCGTGATGGGATAAGCCTAGGTCAAAGCGCTTCAAATGCTAGCTACAAAACTAAAAGTTGAATACAATATAATAATATATATGTATAACTAATGTGGTTGGGTATTATCCCAAGATAGGTTGGCATGGGCCAACCTAGACTTCCACACTCAATGCTGGCGAAATTGCGCCACACGACCTTGAAAAAAATCAGTCCTTTGCCTATGCAAGTTCAACACGCCCTATACTTGTCACATTATTCAGTATGAATCTATCGCTATGCAAGAGAATATGCAAAAAGCGATGTGGTTGATGTGGTTGGGTTTGATCCCAGGCTAGGTTGGCATGAGCCAACCTAGACTTCCGCATCTCGAGAAAAGGCTCCAAGGAAGGATGCCTTCAAAATAGCTGACTCCGAAGAGATTAATTACACTGCAAAGTGTATACAGGTATACGAACGAGAGATTAATTACACTGCAAAGTGTATACAGATATACGAACGAGATTGACACAACAAAGTGGTTAAAACATCAAGCACTCACCTCTTCGAGGGCGCGTTCCAAGGCACTCCCCTTGGCCTTGGCGCATCTTCGGGATGAGCTGCACACACTTCAAACTGTTAGTAAAAAAGGCTGCACCCACAGTGAAACAACAAAATACAGCCAACGAAAAATATGCAAAGATGCCTGCGAATAATATCACAGGGGAGCAACATCACACAGCAGTCAGTTCGCCTTTCAGGGCGAAGGAAAATATGTTGCTTGCTGAACGTTGGGCCGCCGCTTTAAAATTCTTGCTGAGGTCATTTGGACGTTGACTCAGTCGACCGTTCGCGATTTCGATCTCTCTGATTTTATCGCGACAGGATTATCTGATTTAATAATCCCGTAGAAATGATTCAGACAGTTTCATGTGACACGAGACACGAATCGTGTATAAACCGATTATCACGTTTATAATTTATACGACGTTCCAGTTCCGGAGCGTCTATCCCTTCCCTTTGAAAAAGGGAAGGGTTATACGCGCTGGAATTCACACGTCGTTTCCGTCTCAATCCCGAAAAAATTCTGAACCACTATCACGGTCATATCGTCTCGCATCGCCTCGCGTGTCATCGTCAATTTAATTTCCAGGATTATTAAATCAATTTTGATTATTGTCCATCGCGCGTCGCGCTCAACGGTCGTGAGCCGCCAAAAATATTTTTGACCGCTCACGCCTCGCTAAATCACACTCGCTTACCGTTGCGTTGACAATTCATCCTCACTGTTCTTCCGCCTGTAAGCGGAATAACTGCAGCTGTTGAATTGTGAGATATAATATAACGTATTATATCGGGGCGGTCACTGAATACTTTTCATACAAGTGTAAACTGATTATAAGAGTTAAACGAATATAAGGTGTCTGTGACCTAGGGATCTGTCACCTAGTACTGTACGAGTACTGGTACAGCTAACGGGAGTCAGAATAAGTTATGACCTACGGGTCACTGAATCCAGCACACCACCCTGTGACTGTACTTAGTGTTGTTACAGGTGGCAGAGAGCGGAGCACAGACAAAGCAAATTGTTCCGAAACAACAAACAGCTAGGAGCTGGAAACTGTTAGAGGGAGGCCTGTGCTTTAGCCAGGGCGGTCCCTTCCCAAAACTGCTGCTAGGATACTGCTTGCAAGCTAAGTTCCTAAAGCTCATTTTCGCAGACACTCAGCCACTTTGAAAGTGGTCTACAAAGTTGCAGAGTTCACCAGAGTTGAAGAAGTTGTCAGTGTCAAAGAAGTTCAACCAGAACCAGAGTCCATAAGTCATAATCCAGAACCAGAGTCCAGAGACCAGTGTCCAGAACCAGAAGCCAGAACCATAATCCAGAAGCCAAGACCAGAAGCCAGAGGCAGGAAAAGATACGTAGAGCAAATTTAGGAATTCCGAAAATTGAAAATCAGAATGTAAACCTGCCGAAACCACAGAAGGAAAAGAAATGCCGAAAGTAAAATACTGTGCTCACACTATTGACTTTAACCCCTCACGAGGTCATCAATAGTTAGTTTTTTTAAATAGTGTTTTTGGGCCATCGTGAATTATTTAATTGTTTCCCTATTTTATTCTCCACGATTTTCCCGGTGGAGAATTATTTAATTTCCATACTATTGACTATTTATATTGCTCGCATTGAGAGCGGTCGACTTATTCAATATTTCAACTATTCATTTGTCGCACACCGACATTTAATTGCATTATTTATATCGGCACTATCCATTTGTTGCATACCGACGTTTAACTGCTAACTGTATTATGTAATTGTATGCGAATTTCATCCAATCAACTGTGTAATTGCATTCCACTTACGTATTATGAAACACTTAAACAAGTCTGTTTTACATACTCCAAAATAACTTGTGGCGCTCGAGGGCCCAGCTGCGCTATCGCAAAACAGGTGCAGGTGAATACTCCTGAGGAGTATTCACTCACTCTTATGCACTTGTGCCGCTCGAGGGACTAGCTACGCTCGCTATCGCGAAACACGCATGTGCCGGCAGGAGTATTCACTACAGTAAGTCTTATGCACTTTTGGCGCTCGAGGGACCAGCTCCGCTTGTAGCTTTAGATGAGATAACAGTCCACTTCCTCTTCGTTTTTTCCAGGAACTTAGGGTCCTCCTCCTCGTCGTCGTCCGAGAGGTCCTCCGTTTCAAAGCCTGGTGGCCTGTGTACTATCGGGTCCGGCGTGGCGTCGGAGGCCTCCACGACCTTCAACCTGAGGCTCGAAAAATGGACGCCTGTGGCAGCCGGTCCAAGCGGCGACGCTTCGCCATCATATCCCCAAGTGTCACAGATCTACACATGCACACATCCCCCAATCCGCGGAGTTTGCAGATCAAGCATTTGTCAGTCATTGTTCGTTCCCACGCCAGCGGAACGCAGTTCGCGGAGGTCCGTTTCGGGTTGCTTTGGACGTTTGGAACGAAAACCAACACAAGTCGAAGTGTTCTGAGTGTGTGATCTGTGTGACACAGTCCTCGCTAGAGGGAAAGATTGCATTCCAATTGAGAGATTCTGCGATCTGCATACTTATTGGCTACCGGTTGCAGCCAGCGTATACCACGCTTGTCCACGATCGCTTATTTTTGCGGCCATTTGCCTTCAGACAGCGTCTTTCGAGGATACTTATTTATTTTTGCGGCTATTTGCCTTCAAACAGCGTCTTTCGAGGATACTTATTTATTTTTGCGGCTATTTGCCTTCAAACGGCGTCTTTCGAGGATAATTATTTATTTTCTGAACTATTCCTTATTCCTTTTTACACGGAAGGGGGGTCCTATATAATTAATATAAGTACTATTCCACTATTGATCACTTCTTCGCCTGTCGGAATTATTTAATTTCCATCAATTGTCGATCGATTACGATTTTTTAGGGGAATAATTAATTTTATTGAAAGTCAATAGTGTGAGCACAGTACTCTCGTACTTGTTCCTTACTTACTCAAATTCCCTTGTCGATCACTAGTTCACTTACCTTACGTGTTTTCCACATCACAGGTATGGTGATATCGTAGGAATCGATGCGACCTACAGGACAAATATGTGGGGTCTCTCCCTATATTTGCTCACCGTGGTGACAGCACAAGGCAAAGGATATCCGGTCTGTTTTTTCTTGCCTAGTGGGGAGACGAAGGAGGCTCTGGTGGAGGTGCTCCTACAAGTAAAAAAGCTAGTGCCGACTTGGGAGCCGAGAGTAATGCTCTGTGACAAGGACGACTCCGAGTTGGGTGTCATCGCCGCCGTCTTCCCTCGTGCCGTGATCGTGCTATGCGACTTTCGCGTGAAGCAGGCTTGGAATCGGTGGTTCTTACGGGCTTCGGCCCACGGAGTCTCAAAGGACGACCAGAAGATCGTATACAGGGCACTTTGTCACATCTCCAACGCTCCTTCGGTGGCAGCTTGCCACGCCCGCATACAAGCTTTCGAGACGGGCGAGCTTTTTGAGGCCAACCCGCAACTTCAAAGGTGAGCCTAACATACTATATGTCAACGCCTCTCAATCACATTTCCAAGGTGTGTAATCACTAAAGTCTTTTCACATCACAGGTGGTGGAAATCGGAGTGGAAACCGTGTGTGGAGCTTTGGTGCCAGGCGTACCGTGTGAGCTGCTACACCAGAGGACTGAAGACGAACAACCACACGGAGGCGTTGAACCGCACCATCAAGCACATGTTGGCCCAACGTCCGGACCTGCGGGTGGATTCCTTGGTGCTCTTTATGCTGGAAGTGGTGCTTGTGGAGTTTGACTCTAAGTACAGGCGACAACAGGCGATGGAGAACATCTCGATCGCCCGGGTAAAAGAGGCCACGAAATTCGAGCCGGAGCTCCTCCTGTTCTTGGATCGACGACCGTGGCGTGTTCAAGCACAACTGAACGATCGCTACGTGTCGTCCAAACAGATACCGCCTAGCTATTTCGCCAAGCTTGGACCGACAACGTTCGTGGTGAAGAAGTCTAATCGCACCTTGGCGTACGAGCTGGACGCGATGGTTGCCTCATCTTCACCCACGTACTCGGTGGACTACGAGTTGGGCACGTGCTCCTGCCCCGACCACGTGACTTCTGGCTACATCTGCAAGCACTTGTTCGGGGTGTTGGCACACGATGGGAAGACTGCGGACGACCTACCGGACACCCTAAAGGCCTCCGCCATCCTCACCCTCGACCTAGAGGTGCTAGAGAGGCAACCGGAAGGCAATGCGTGTAATCCGAACACCACCCCGTTCTACACCACCGCCGACGATCCAATGTCTGCGCGACAACAAACACGGGCGGAGTTGCGGACGTGCATCAAGCACCTTAACACGGTGTACTATGTCCACTACCCGGTCTTGGGTACATCACGATGTACCCAAGCCACTCTTTGTTCCGCACGCCATGGCGAGCTCGAAACATTTCAAGTGTCCATATGGCCGATATAGGTTGTCAATAACACACCAATCTTGGGTATGAACCATATGTTTGGCGGTATTCATGCCATAGACATGGGTTTTTGGGGGCGGTTGCCTAGGTGATTTTCCAGAAAAGACGAAATTCTCATCAAGTTCTAAATTCTTGGGTACATCGCTTGGGTACATCGATTTGTATGCATGGTTATGCACATGAAAATTGCATATTTGGTCGATGTTTCATTAGGGCATTAACATAGACCCTTCAAAGCACTTATTTTATCATGGGTCGGTCCCATACCTCACAAGTTATCATACTTCATCATCAAGACTTCTCATCATAAAACAGTGCCAGATTTTAGATTTCGCCTAAAAAAATGCGCGCGGACATGTGTGATGACTCCCACCCATCGATATATTGAACGAAGGCATATTTACATGTGCAATGCATGTTATCGCAAATACGATTGCCAAAGAATGAGCTGACAAATATTTTTAGTCATAATAATCAATATCACAGGTCACCTTCAACCGCTCGCGTCGACTCGTCCCCATACCCGATAAGGTACCTCGTGCCGTGCGGCAAGTAAGCAGTTAAGCTTGGGGATCTAGGGTACGCCGAACATGACGAGAATAAATTAATTAAGATATTGTGGTGTAACAAACCTTAAAAAGTATTCCACTTTGTGAAGAATCCCCCCCCTAAGATATGCGAGACTGTGAAAAAGGCGAGTCGCAACAAACCGTGGTAAAAAAACAATTAGAAAAATGTTTTTGGGAGCCAAGTTGTGATTTGCATGGGTTTGAATGCACCTGACATGATATATATCCTACCAGGATGCTTGTGACGGCATATTCCCGTGTTCATGATGATGTTGGCTAGCTATATTGATGATTCGTAACGACAAACCGTTAAATTTATGCCCCCATACCGTCGATTTAGCTTGGGTACATCCCTATGTACCCAGACCCTCTTGGGTACATCCCCATGTACCACCGGGTAGTGGACAACTATAACACCAACGACGACAATTTGGAGGAGGTATACAAGATATTTGCGAGGTGTTACACTGAGTTGCAAGCGGTGATGTCTAGCACGGAAGAGTTCGGTGCAAATGCCTGGAGGCGGAAACGCCGTAGTACTGATTCAGGCGTATGGAAAACAACAAAGAAAAGGAGATCAACATCGGTAGGAGACGCACCTGAGTATCTTCCGAAGCGGAATGTAGGCCGCCCTAAGAATAAGGCCAGTCAGAACAGGCTCCCAAGTGCCACGGACTAGATAGAGAACTTATGAAAGTACAAATATTTTATGAATGACATTAATCCTCATAAATGCTTGCTTGTTCACCACTATATATGTGCAAGGCTGATCTCATGCGTACGACAGTGCTATACATGATAAAACAATTTGAATATGGCATGCGTGTTACACGGGCACTGTCAAGCAAGGCAAGGGTTGCATAAAATGTTGAGTGATAAGGCAAGCAAACTCGAGTATGAAATTACAAATAACTTTACTCTAATGTTGTAATTGTACGTTGTTGCTATACGTTTCGCATGGTATCGGTATTTTCTACATAGAAATCTACAAACATTTGGATTGTCTAGTCCGTTTGGAGACGGGCTGGGTGGCTGATCGAGTGTTCATTGTTCGACGTTGCGGCCGCGGTTTGGGCACAACCAAGTCAGGCTGCGGCTCGAATCGGCCACGCCATAAGCGGGGCCAGCCGCCCGGCGGCGGGGATATGGGTGCTTCCCCATTCTTTGCGGCCTCGTAATGATGCACATCCACCGCATACTTCTGATCCACAACGGCGGCGACATGGCCTCGCACGTCAGCAAAGATCTCACGGCGAGAGGCACAAGTCCAATGACCTTCCTCGAATGCACAAAACTCGGGGAATGAATTCTTCATGGAGTGAGACAAGGTCTCAGGAGTTGGGGTTGAAGGATCTTGCATGTTGTATCTGCGGCATAAGGTGCAAAAAGCAAAGCAATAAACAAACCAAGCAAGGTGCAAGAAGGCAATAGATAATTTCATTGAAATAATAGAAGGCAATGGTGGTAAGTTTTCACACGGCTACGCCCACTTCCGACGAGCTAGGCAGGAGTTGCAACATGGAACGAGGCACTATTACTTGCCCCCACTTACGGAACTCCTCAACGAAGGCGGGGACACACGGTCCGCCGTAAACAACGACGTAACCGTGGGGGCTTTTTGCAGAAGTGCCCTTGGTAGGGCTTGTGAACTTTTGGCCTTCGTGCAATCTACAATACACACATTCGCCTATCTGGTTGAACCAAGCATATCCCACGGCGGCTTTGAGAATGCAAACAAATGCGGTGACCCGGCCGGCTCGGTATTCTGATAGCAAACGAGCAAAGGCTAGGCCATTTGCACTCTTCCCGTTGATTACTCCACCTCGCGGGTTCATGAATACACGGCCAAACCAGGGCAACTTCCAACCGTTTCTGCGGCGGCAGTAATATGTGACGGCTTGTACTACCAAGTTAGCCAAAGCTTCGGAGAAGGGGTCTAGGTCAATTTTGCTCAACACTTTCCGGCCGGACTCAATCAAGGCAGAGGGGGAGAACCAACGGTCACTTTGAGAGGATAAGAAAGGGTCCCATGGTTCGTCGGAAGGGGGAATATCAGTGGTCGGCGGAACTGGGGGGGTGAGAGCCGGGCGTTTCCGTTTACGCGGGGCGGTTGTGGCTGCTTGTTGAATATGCTTTAAGCTGACTGCCACACCGGCTTGGGATGCGGTTTCCACGGCGGACTCCCAAACATGCTGGCGGTTGGCTCTGAGAACTGGGTTGAGAGCCATGAGGTGGGTTATATGTGCCGGGAGACAGGGTGCAGTTGTCTGGGTGAGATCCATAAAGACTGAGGCACCCAATACATATTTTTCGGCTTGCCTTCCGGTGAATGGGAGGCCTAGAGCAGGCCCCCTTTGATCAACATACGCCGCGATCGTTTGGACTTCGGTGCCGCAAGGAGCCAATCGCAAGGGCAAAAAGAACGTGGCGATCGCGAAGAGTGCATAGCACATGCTAGCAAGCGAGGAAGTGACAAGCCTACGCTCGACACCGGTTGTGAACTTTTCTAACATAATGCTACTTGGAAGTGTGTCACTGTCAGCAAGATTTTCTACTTCGGATCGAACGGCCTTTCGCTTTCGTGACAAGGCTTTGGAGATCGGCATGGAGGGGACACCACCTGAGAGTTGCGGAGTTGAAACTTGAAAACCTGCGAAGAAAACAACAGCAAGCAATATGTCTAAGAAATATTTCAAAATGTCCGAACCGCAAGGAGAGAGAAGAGTCTCCTAGATCTTCGCGTGCTTGCGAGGAGTTGTGAGGGAACGAAGGGAGGATGGGCGAGAGAGAAGAAGCAAAGGGGAAACAATTTGTTCGCAAGAGATGCGGAAAGCAAGGGGGTGGGGAGCCTAGAGCAAGGTTGCTTAATGTCCGATGCGCTAGGAGAGAGGAGTGGAAGGGATCTTCGCGCCAATGCGAAGACATGTAAGGCAAAGGAGAGAAGAATGAAGAGGAAAGAGCAAAGACAAAGCAATGTATGAGCACAATATGCGCAAGGGAAGGGCGTGTGAAGCGTGGAGAAAGGTTGAAAAGTGTCCGATGCGCTAGGAGAGAGGAGTTGAAGAGCTCTTCGCGCTCATGCGAAGACTTGGGAGGCAAGGGAGGGAGAATATGGACGAAAAAGCAAAGAGAAAGGAAGTTGTGAGCACGAGATGCGCAAAGGAAGGGCGTCTAAAGCGTAGAGCAAGAATGCAAAATGTCCGAAGCGCTAGGAGAGAGTAGAGGAAGAGCTCTTCGCGCTCATGCGAAGACTTGGGAGGCAAGAGAGGGAGAATAAGGATGAAATAGCAAAGAGTAAACAAGTTTTGAGCACGAGATGTGACAAGGAAGGGCGTGGGAAGCGTAGAGCAAGAATGCAAAATGTCCGAAGCGCTAGGAGAGAGTAGAGAAAGAGCTCTTCGCGCTCATGCGCCAAGACTTGGGAGGCAAGGGAGGGAGAATAAGGATGAAAGAGGAAATAAAAAGCAAATTATGAGCACGAGATGCGCAAAGGAAGGGCGTGTAAAGGGTAGAGCAAGGATGCAAAATGTCCGAAGCGCAAGCAAGGAGAGAGGAGAGGAATAGATCTTCGCGCTCATGCGAAGACTTGGGAGGGAAGAAAGCATGGGTAAGGGTAAATGAAGATATTTGAAGCTATTTATGAGCACGCGATGTGACAAGGAAGGGCGTGGAAAGCGTAGAAGAAGCATTGCAAAATGTCCGAAGCGCACAAGGAGTTTGGAAGCGCGTTAATCGACACCAAAGCAGGTCGCGCGACTCACATACGCACCTTAAGTACTAAAAAGAACACAAATCAAGAAGAAATACGCATTGCATAAGCAAGCACAACGCTTTAATCAAGCACACAGCAATATTATTCCGCCTTTAGGGGGAAGAAGGAAGGGCGAGGGTCGCACGTTTGCTTGCGACTGCTTTGCGAGCGACCGATTCGTCAACGCACGAACGTTGACTGGCGGCGAGCGCGACGCGCGATGGACAATAATCAGAATTGATTTAATAATCCTGGAAATTAAATTGACGATGACACGCGAGGCGATGCGAGACGATATGACCGTGACAGTGGTTCAGAATTTTTTCGGGATTGAGACGGAAACGACGTGTGAATTCCAGCGCGTATAACCCTTCCCTTGAAGTTAAGGGTACCTCGTTACTTATAACCAAGGGACGGTAGCGTACTCGTGAAGGTCTCGACCAGTTGCAGTTCTCTCAACCGGTTCCTTAAACTCGTGACACGCCTCTGTCGAGCTCGTGTCGTCGACCAGTTCTCATGAATTCGCATACCGAATCATATTATGTTATATAATTTTATATAAAGGCGAAGATGACCTCCGATCATTTTTTTGACAAGACACTGCAGAAAGAGCAGCTCGCGAACTTGACAACATAGGTCTCCGAATTTTCACAGGACCTTCGTGGAGGTAGCTAGCGTGAGAAACATTTCGGTCCTTGTGGTAGGACTGGCCTTTTTATTTAATTTGAATTAATTTTACCCCCACCTCTTCAGCCCTCACAAGTGCATACCCATATCGAGTATATCACCCGGCACATGTTTTTAATAAATATTTGAGCACCCAAGGATGATCTTTAAACACTCAAACATCAACTACATCGAAAAATCGTGGCGGCTAGCCCCCTTTTACTTCGGTCCTTGTGGTAGGACTGGAGCGTCGGGCAGTAGCCACTATACTTTTTCTTCAGGCCCGCCAACCACACGCGCACAGGGCTCACAATGTGTGCCTGGGCCCATAACCATAGGTGCATAAGTACAGGGCCCGAAAAAAAAGTACAGGCCCTGACGAAAAAGTACAGGCCCTGGAAAAAAAGTTCAGGCCCTGAAGAAAAAGTTCAGGCCCTGAAGAAAAAGTTCAGGGCCTAAAAGTTCAGCCCCCCTACCCCCCTTGTATTACACCATTAGTAATATATAATTAATAATAGAAGTAAATAATGGCACACGCACACAAAAAATATATATATATAATTTATATACACAAGCGGTTCTCACGATAATGTCGTATTTATATTAGTATTTTAATATTTCTATAATTTTATATAAAATTATATAACATAATATGATTCGGTATGCGAATTCATGAGAACTGGTCGACGACACGAGCTCGACAGAGGCGTGTCACGAGTTTAAGGAACCGGTTGAGAGAACTGGTCGAGACCTTCACGAGTACGGACGGTATCGATATCTTGATATTATGATATCGGTCGCTGACGCTCCCTCAGGTGATATTGGGGCTAATTAGCACCTCTTCATACTATATATCGGAAATGGGACAGGGTACGGGCGCTGGGAACTTGACAAAGTCACATGATGACCGCATATCACGACTGCGTCTATGCGTCTATCGCGTGAGAGACAGCGACACAGTGCCCGCAATGAACGTCGCCGGCAGCAGACGGTGAACACATCGACATCGCGGACACCATTGATTGCCGCTGCCGTTGCGTGACTCGACTTACTCGTTCTTCGTCGTTGACCCATCCCAATCCGCAATTGCATCGTAAAATTCTTCCCAGACAGCTACGCAATTTCATCAACGTTCCTCCGCCTCATGGGGCGAACGGTGTTTGTGACTGCTGTGACAGCACATCCGCCTTAGAAATAAATTGCGCGTTTCGCGCACAAGTAACTTGAAGCCTTGAGCTTCAGGTAACTTAAAGATATGTATCTTGGCAGTATTTGTGCCAAGTTTCGTGCTCTAGGACGCACGGGAAACCCTCGGCTGTTTGGCATCTTTGGGTTTGGGTTCGAACCCAAACCCAAACCCAAAACATCCGCCTTAGAAATAAGTTGCGCGTTTCGCGCACAAGTAACTTGAATCCTTGAGCTTCAGGTAACTTAAAGATATGTATCTTGGCAGTATATTTATGCCAAGTTTCGTGCTCTAGGACATACGGGAAGCCCTCGGCTGTTT
>LGRX02021267.1:0-18031 GCA_001247695.2 Cymbomonas tetramitiformis
GGCCCCATGACCGTGTCACCGCCTGCTGCAGGGCCCCATGACCACGTCACCGCCTGTTGCAGGGTATTGGAATCTGCAAGTGCTGCTGATCAGTTTGGTGTAAAGCATGACTATCTAGACCTTGTACAGTAGTCAGGATGCTCAAACCCTGAAGAAACCCTAAAGAAACCCTGTGGAACCCTTAGATCTAGATCTGTAGATCTGCTGAACTAATCGTGGCCGTCAGATCACTGATGACCATCGGGAAGTGCGTAATGACTTCATCTGTAGTAGTCAGGAGTGTCACTGCGGTCGGTATGAACACGACAGTGACACGTAGGAGTCTGTTTCGTGAACTTTCACATAAGATCGCCTAATCGCCCAATCAGTAATGATGGCGCGCAAATGTTCGTGTCGTTTCGAGCTACGAACTGATATATCTTTTGATAATGAAAGTTTACGCTTGCTTTTGTGTAACCGAAACTCTCGAAATCCTACAGGTTTTGGGCCCACTTACTACACAGTAAGTGTTAACCTACGGTTGTATCACGCAATTTTTTGCTGCGCGTTTTTCGGAAATGAGTATGGGACGAGACAAGGCCAAGCTTGCGGGGCGGACCCCACCAGGACTGGGTGTGGAATCTACTTACGGCGATATCTCGGAAGTGATGTCGGAAGGTGGAACTTCATTCGGGGAGGACTCTGCGGCGTTGACAGCTCTTATCGATGAGCGACAACAACAGCTCTCTTTGCAGCAAGACGCGCGTATAAATGAGCTTATGAAGATGGTTCAGGTCCTGGCACAGACAGTGCCCCAGTTGGCTGCGAATCAGAATGTGGGGACAGGAGAAGCTGTTGCGTCTCCTGAGGCCGCGAAATCCGGTATGTCTAGTTCTGGTGTGTACTCTCGCGTTGCGGGTGGTACTGCGGGCGTACCTTTGCCTCCTCTGGCGGAAATGTTGAAGAGTTTCAAGTCTGACCAACTTTATTCTGGTCAGGACGCAGAAAATGACAGCAAGTGGCTGGAATTCCGCGGTAAAATTGTGCCATGTTTGCGTCACCGGGCGCTGGCGTTGCTCTTATCTGACGCGCGCGACTTGGAGGACGTCAAGAACGACGAGCACTTCTCTGTGGCAGCGAATCAGTTGTTTCACGACTTTCTGTCGGCCGTGACTTCCAAGACGGCAAATGCGGTTGTGCAGACGTACAGTGAGGAGGCGAATGGTATATTGGCCTGGCGGCAGTTAGTTAAAATGCGTCGGAGCACGGGCCCTGCGTACTTTGTGAGGCAGGTCCAGGCTCTGCTTGATGACACGAAGAAGTTTGCGTCGCTTGCTAACCCACTGCCGTTCTTTCTGAGTGCGCGGCAACTTCTCGACAGGGTGAAGGAATATGCGTGCACGAGCGAATTCCAGCCGACCGGTGAGAAATTTCATGTTGCCAGCCTGGAGGCGGTCTTTGTGGCTATGGTGCTGAAATTCTTGAACCCGGCGTATGTCTTGGTGCGTTCTATGTACTCCAAGAACAAGATACCGTCGTTCCAGGAGCTTAGTGACGCGGTGTGTGACCACTTCGACAACGTTATAGCTACTTCAGCGGCAGCTACGGAGACGGGTGCTGGAATCGTGGAGGACAGGCGCAAGCAGGAGGAGCAGAAACGTACTGTGATGCTCAAGAAGGTTCCGTGCCCAGTATGTCATATGACTGGGCACTCGTCCAAGGAATGCTTTGTGACTAACGAGGGCAAGCGGGAGGAGTTCCTCAAGAAGAATCCCAAGAGGAGGGACGCGATAATGAAGAGGGTCCAGGACTACCAGAAGCATGGGAAGCTACCCAATCGTGCGGCTGCTGTCACTGAAGCTCAGCAGGACCCTGGTGTGGATGCTTCTGGGGAGGCTCTGTATGCAATCTGTGAGCTGGACAGTGTGGTTACCTGTTTCTCTGAGGACATGCCCCAGTTTATCTCTGGTTACATTGGGGAAGACTATACTGGTGTCTCCCTGTACAACTACTATGCAGTTCTGGGTGGACTTACACCTTCTGAGAATTCTTTCCCAGTTGGAGGTGAGGGCCAATCTGTGAGTGGTGTCTGTCGGTGGAGGTCTGATGCTTCTGTGAGAGGGCACTCTGCATTGAAGAAGCATGGTAAGAAGTCACACCCTTATGTGCCCAACAAGCATCGGTTCTTGTTGAACAAGCACAAGTACTTTCCGGTGGCTCCAGTGTACGACTCGTTTGTGTACATTGACACTCTGTGCACGGCCCTCCCTGGGAGGAAGCTTGAGCCTACCCAAGCCCTGTGGGAAGCAGGAAGGGAGCAGCATCTTGGGACTGGATATCAGATATCCCCCAGGCAGCCATGGTACACAACGGATGTCCAAGGTGTGCATAGTATGTTCATGGGTGGCTCTGTGGAAGTGTCGGGCAGGGCATTGGAGGTGCTGGAAGATCCTCACTTTCCTGCTGTTGGCAGAGTGGTGTGCCAAGTGAAGATGGAGTGTGCCAAGCACCTTGTGGCGGAGCAGCACGGTCTACTGCAGCGTCTGATTGAGAAGGAGCCGGTCATGGTGCGAGGGTCCTTTGAGAAGTTGCAGTCATGGGTGACTTTGCTCAGCATGGTCACTCGGGACACGGTGCAGGCGGTTGAGGACTTCTGGGCCTTGCTGGGATATGGTTATGATGATGATTGGGACTTTGACTCCTCGTCTGGTGGCAGTGACGGTTCAGATCACAGTGGCTATGACTCTGAAGGCTCTTCTCATCGTGGTGATGACTCTTCGGATCCAGAAGATCATACCTCTGGAACCACACCAGATGCCTATGTGGTGCATGGTGTTGAGCAGGTTGCCTCTCAACATGCCTTCTCTTCTCACCCATTGCCTGAGTATGTGCATGCACTGGGTGGCTCTGATGTCAGTTTCACAACACCTGCAAGGGTTGCTGCTGGCCATCATGCCTGGGCCTGTCGCACACTATCTAGACTCGGATGTGTGCCTGGTCTCAGTGATTCCTCTGACTCGGATGATGAAGATTATGCTTCAGATACTGTGCCAGCTCTGGAGGATGCCTCTGACTCGGACGAGGAGGATGATGAGCACTCATGGCAGCCCTTTGAAGAAGTGGGTGTCCCCTCTGATGGTTGGGCATCTGGGCTGTTTTATCGTCAATATGGTGGTTACTCTGGTAACTCCATCGATGCTCTGGATGCAGCTTCTGACATTGACGTGGATTATGATGGCTATGCTTCAGAGGATATGCCTGATCTGGTGGACGCTTCGGACTCGGATGAGGAGGACGAGGTGTGCATGTTGCAGCCCCTTGAAGGAGTGGGTGGCATCCCCTCTGATGATTGGGCATCTGGGCTATTCTCTCTGCGTTGTGAGCAACACCTCTACCCCGAGAGCGCTGACCCTGGTACTGGTGCTGATTGGTATGATGATGCGCCTGATCTGGAGGGTGGCAGTGGCTCTGATGATGACGAGTCAGGTGACTTACCAGGGGGGCATCCTATGTGCACCCCACTTGCCCTGTGTGTTGCATCGGCGCACAGCAGGACTGACACATTCACCGGCGACCTGCCATTGGCTGCAGGCGGTGGTCAAGTGGCCATGTTGGACAGTGGTGCCTCCAAGCACATATTCAACTCGATGGCTAGCTTTGGGAGTGACTTTGATGCCACTTCTCGTTCCACCTTCAGTGTGGTGCAGGCGGGTACTGTCTCATCGGAGGGCAGTGGTACGGTGACATTTGCCAAGCTGGATGTGCTTACTGGGCGCGCTGTTGGGCTGCAGTTCACTGGTGCACACTGTATCCCTGGGCAGCCTTTCAATTTGGTGTCAGTGGTGGCACTTGAGGATGCTGGTTTCAGTGTTGACTTTGGGGCCAGGCGGATATCCAGTGAGGGGATGACATTCTCATTCTCCAGGGTTGGCAACCAGTACATCATATATGAGGATCGGGTGACTGGCGCTCTGGATGCATATGTAGCTTGTGCAGCATACCACGATGACTCTGACCGAGACAAGTCGGACTGGAAGTTTGAGGGGGCTGCAAAGCACATCGAGGAGCATGGGCCGTTCTCTCTGGAACTCTTTGCCTCCGATGACAACCACATCTTGGGCAGCTATTGCACCGCTGGTCGCTCTTGCTTTGACAGGGACTGGGCAGGTGAGGCGTGCTATGGCAACCCTCCCTATCAGCATGATATCATCCTGAAGTGCCTGCAGAAGGCACTCAGGGATTTTGATAGGGCACCTCAGTCCACCAGATTTCTTTTGGTGTTACCCAAGTGGGAGACTGCAAGCTGGTGGCAGCTTACGTCGCAGTTTGCCATTGTTCATGAGTATCCTGCTGGGGAAACTATATTCTCAGCTCCACTGGATGCATGTTACAACGTGGAGCACCTCGAGATGTGTGGAGAAGACAGGGTGTGGGTCAGAGAGACCAAGTGGCCAGTGGTGGTACTGTACAAGGATGGGCATACAGCTATGAAGATTGACGCCAAGATGCTTGCACATCTTCGTCTTGGACATGTTGGCGACATCACCATGCAGGACATGCTGGACGAGGGGGTCCCCATGGGCATCACGGCTGCGCAGTATGCCAAGAGCCTGGTGCTGCGCTGCTCGGAGAGGTGTGTCTCCTGCAGACTGACCAAGGCCATCAGACCTTCTATGAAGCCTACGGGCAGGGAGAGGGCTGCGGAGATTGGGTTGTTGGTATGGTCTGACACCTGTGGGCCTTTCAGGCACAGTGCTGGTGGGTACAGGTGGTTTGTTCTCTTCTTGGATGATTGCACATCCTGGCTGTGTGTGTACTTCCTGAAGAGGAAGTCCGACTACCTGGGGGCGCTGGAGGAATTCCTGGTCGAGGTCAAGAAGCACAAGAGCCGCATGGGCCTGGAGGAGAGGTACCACATGGTCCTGCACACTGACGGCGACTCGACTATGATTGCTGGGCAGACGCAGCAATACTGCAAGGAGAGAGGCATTGAGCAGCGGCATGGGTCACCATACCTCCACGAGAACCAGTCTCGGGTTGAGAGGTCCCACAGGACGGTGCAAGCATGGCTCGGGCAATGCTGGTGACCTCTGGCTTTGGTGTGGAGGTATGGCCGCTGTCTGTTCGGCACACCGTGTACACCTTGAACAGGACCTTCCAGCGACCTCTGCACAAGCAGTCCCCCTACTTCATACTGTATGGGAAACACTATGACCTCTCCCTTCTTCGGGTATTTGGCTGTCTGGCGTATGCCTTTGTGGACCCGGACAGCAGGGAGCATAAGCTCAGTGACCGAGCGAAGCAGCTCAGGTACGTTGGTCACTCTGAGGTCTCCTCGGCCTACTTACTGTATGATCCCGAGTCCGGCAAGATCGTCAAGTCTGGTATGGTGAGGTTCCATGAGGCTGTCGACAAGCTGGGCAAGGTGGTCACCACGTGGGATCCTTCAGCAGTGGCCCCACTGAGTACCAACTTCATGGTGACGGTGCTGGATGCGGAGTATCATGAAGCCCTTCCCAGTGGTTTGGGAGATGATATTCTTGGCATTGGTGCCTATTTGCCTGATGAGAGCGACGAGATCTTGGCGGTGCTGAAGGTGCAGGCTGGGGATATGGTATGCTGGGTGAGCCTCAGAGACTATCTAGATGGCCGGCCCAAGCATATGAGTGCTGTGCGCTCGGCTATGCAACGTGGTGACCTCAATGTCGACTACCCACTGTTCACTGAAGTCATGGCGGATGCTGGGAAAGAGAAGCTGGAGGCTGGGATCATATGCGCACGGGCTGTGGGACCCAGCTCATTCCCATACTGTGTGATGCTGCTCACAAACTTCACGCACATCGATCTGCCATTGGGTAAGGTGCATTTCCCTCCTGAGCACACATGCTTGGCAGCAGCTGTGAAGGCGTGTGCTGGAGGATCAGTGGATGTGCTGCCACCGGGGGTGACTGAGCCGAAGGGGGTCAAGCAAGCTATGGGGGCGCCAGATGCTAATGAGTGGATGGAGGCTATCCAGACAGAGCTGGAGGCCCTGGTTACGGTCAAGCGGGCTCTCGAGATGATGGACAAGGAGGATGTGCCCCCTGGGGTTCACCTGTTGGACATGGCTCTGGTATTGAAGGTCAAGCTGGACAAGCATAGGCAGTTGCAGAAGCGCAAAGCGAGGGTGTGTGTGAGGGGCAACAAGCAGGAGTATGGTGTCGACTATTTCGACACCTTTGCCCCGTGTACTCAGTTGTCTTCGGTGAGACTGGTTATCATTCTGGCGCTGAACCTTTCCCTGCAGGTGTATCACATGGATGTGGAGACAGCCTTCCTGAACTCGACCCTCGAGGAGGATCTGTATGTCCAGCTCCCTAGGGGGCTGGAGTATCAGGGGAGGACGTGTGCCAAGCTCCTCAAGGCAGTGTATGGCTTGAAGCAAGCGGGCAAGGAGTGGTTTGAGACCAGCGATGCTTTCATCATGGCCTACGACGAGAGGATGAGGCGCAGTGATGTTGAACCCTGTCTGTATTTCATCAGGGACTCTGACATCACAGTCATTATTCTGGCATATGTTGATGACTACATTGTGGCCACTGACAGTAGCACGTGGTATGACAGCTTCGTGGCAGCCTTCAACTCCCAGTATGCCTGCAAGGACTTGGGTGTTCTGGACCTTGTGATGGGTATTGGTGTGCGCTGGGGCCCTGGGGTGGCATATCTATCCCAATCTGGGTACATATCCCAGATGGTTGACACCTATGGACTCAAGGATGCCAAGCCTGCTAGTCTGCCCATGTCCCCAGGATGCTCTCTTACCCCATCTGATGGCAAGGATACCACCATCCCATTCAGGGGGCTGCTTGGGCAACTGCAGTGGATTGCAAGGTGCTCACGCCCTGACATCATGGCTGCTGTATCTGCTCTATCCCGGTTCTGTGCGTCCTATGGCCCAGAGCACTTTGTGGCACTGAAGCAGGTTGTCAGATACCTCAAGGGCACTATGGGCTACGAGCTGGTGCTGCGAGCAACCTCTTCTGTGCCAAGGGGGCTGGGTCTGGCATGTGGAGCACTACCGATGTGCATATACACTGATGCTGACTATGCTGGCTGCAAGACAACGAGAAAGTCCACATCTGGCATTGCTGTCTACCTGTGTGGGAGCTTGCTCATCTTCTCCTCGATCATGCAGAGATGTGTATCGCTGTCGACTACCGAGGCTGAGATCATTGCCATGTCTGAAGGGGCTCGGGAGATCAAGTACATCATGAACGTGCTGAACGACTTGGTGGACATCCGCAACCCGGTGCCTATGTACTGTGACAATCACGGGGCCATTCATTTGGCCTCCGATTATGTCAACAACAACAGATCCAAGCACATTGAGGTCAGGAATATGTACATCCGAGAATTGGTGAAGTCCGACACAGCGGAAGCCTTGTATGTCTGCTCAGCGGACAACACCTCGGACATCTTCACCAAACCTCTTCCCCTACCACTATTCCTTAAACACAGGGAAAGCCTGGGCATCATGAAGTTGCAGGACACCACCTCTGAAGACTGAAGACTGAAGGGGGCACCATCCCATACTCTGGAGCTGGAGGGGCACCATCCCAAGAACTGGATATTGCTGACTGAAGGGGCACCATTCCCAAGAACTGGATATTGCTGACTGAAGGGGCACCATTCCCAAGAACTGGCAGTAGGACAACTAGACAGTCACCCTTTAGAAGGGGTATTGGAATCTGCAAGTGCTGCTGATCAGTTTGGTGTAAAGCATGACTATCTAGACCTTGTACAGTAGTCAGGATGCTCAAACCCTGAAGAAACCCTAAAGAAACCCTGTGGAACCCTTAGATCTAGATCTGTAGATCTGCTGAACTAATCGTGGCCGTCAGATCACTGATGACCATCGGGAAGTGCGTAATGACTTCATCTGTAGTAGTCAGGAGTGTCACTGCGGTCGGTATGAACACGACAGTGACACGTAGGAGTCTGTTTCGTGAACTTTCACATAAGATCGCCTAATCGCCCAATCAGAAATGATGGCGCGCAAATGTTCGTGTCGTTTCGAGCTACGAACTGATATATCTTTTGATAATGAAAGTTTACGCTTGCTTTTGTGTAACCGAAACTCTCGAAATCCTACACAGGGCCCCATGACCGTGTCACCGCCTGCTGCAGGGCCCCATGACCGTGTCACCACCTGCTGCAGCAGGGGTGTTGTAGCTCCGCACTGACCCAAGAGGGGTCGACTTGTGCACGGACACGCCATCACGTAACTGCACGTGCGTGGGGGAGAAGTTAGTGGGCAAGCAGCGAGGGCCGCACCTGTCGCGAATCTCCAAGCGCGGTGCCGATGTGTAGCCGTAGATGGAAGCACACATCGTAGAGTGCGCACACGGCGAGGACGGTCAAGCCCTGCGCGCGCCCCCCTGTGCTGTCAGCGCGAGGTGTCGTGAATCGCCACCGAACAGGTGGCGTTTGTGGCACAGACATTGTTCAGAAGCGTGCTTCTCATCTGCCGAGGAATGGGCGGCGCGCTCTTCCAAAGTCGGTGCCTGGCCTGGTGGGAACGGAAGTGCGGGCGAGCAGTCGTTGGAGAAGGGAAGCTGTTGAAGCCGCTGCGGCGTGAGCAGGACCATATCGGATCCCTCGAGCTTCAAACGATTGGGGTCAGCGCCACCGAAGCAAACACGGAGGAGACCATGCGTTGTTTACAATGTCATATCAGCGATGGGCCATGGTCATGTTTGATTGGAGCGGTATCAGCATTGCCGCGGGCTGCGCATCCTGCATCACCGGGAGGCTTTATGCCACCACGGGGGCGGGGTCTCACACCTGCTCCTTACAGAGCATGGCTGCTGCCCCGCACACTGCGGCCGCCCCGACCGCGGCCACCTGGCGGAGCACCTGGCCTGGGGTGTACAGCTTCGGGGCCACAGCGGCCTCGGGGGCCCTCGCCTCCGCCACCCTGCAGGTTCCCGCGGGCTCCCATGCCTTCAACTCGCGCATCGCAGCAGGGGCGTGCCTCGCAATGCGTTGCGCTCGCTTCGCTTCACGCTGCCATCATGCGATTCTGGTGAGTGCATCTTACTCTCATTTCCTGCGAATGTCATCAACATTGAGGGATATAAAACAGTTCCGAGTTGCGTAGTGACTAGTTCCGGCTTTAGCGCTCGCCGGGCACTCGCATAGAAGGGACTTGTTATTGCGGCCCACTCAATCAGATGTGAACTCATAATCGCTCACTTAAAATGCTGTCTCGTGTCATGTCATACCACCTCATATTGATCTCACATGCTATAAATATTTAACGAGGATAACACTGAGGTTAACATTGAGAGAGTGGATGACCTCTCTCAAAGATAATATGGCGTACCCAGTAAAGCTTTCTCAGATTGTCAAGTCTGAGCTCGGGATGGTGGAGGTGGCAGGTTGAGGGTGGATGACGGGGGTGCGGCAGGTGGGTGAGGGTTGATGGCACGAAAACATTTTGTTTGCTAGAGCTGCTTAAACGATGTCTTTAACAACGGTGGCTGGACATGCAGCAAGCGCTTGCTCGGGAAGCCTCTGATATCCAATCAATCTCATCCGGCCGAAGTGAAGGATTGGCTCGAGGGCTAACCTCCACCAGATTGAGAATGCGAGGCTCCAAATCACAGCGCGAAGGAGTTGCAGCCAGGGCGCACGGAGGGGGCAGCAGGGCGGAGCAACGCGCCTCGTGTCCGGGGTCTCCGCCGTGAGGGAGGCATATGCGAGGAAGGCGAGCACATAGAAGAGACCCGACAGAAGCTCCGCTCGCCCAGTTACATTAGCAACCTGTGCAAGGCCCGCCGCCTGTGAATTCTCCAGATCACCCAGAGCTGAGCCGCGCGGAGCTCCTGGCATCGCCCTGGGCGACTCTCATCGGAGAAATGCATATGCCATGACGCGCGCGACTTGCACCGAGCGCCAAAATCTTCGATGTTACACAACATGTGAGGGAGCGACCATCGGCGGTATGATCGCACACACACAGTAAATCGATACACGGTACACTCGGAACACCACGAGGGTGCAATCCCCGATGTCTGCTCCTTGCGCTAGCTGATATGGCCTCGAGGGGGCTCCTTCAAAGCGGGTCCGCACTCACCGCTTCAGTATGGATTGGATGGACGGCAAAGATAAGCCCCGCAACCAGACCGCCCACTTCGGCCTCCTGCCGGCCATCATGCCTGCACCATCCCTCCGCGGTACAGCAGCGCCTCACATGACAATGACAGCAGGCACAAGGGTACAGCAGCGCCTCACATGACAATGCCAGCAGGCACAAGGGTACAGCAGCGCCTCACATGACAATGACAGCAGGCAATAAGGGTACAGCAGCGCCCCATGACAATGACAGCAGGTAATATGGGTACAGCAGCGCCTCACATGACAATGACAGCAGGCACATGGGGTACAGCAGCGCTCACATGACAGTGCCAGCAGGCACAAGGGGTACAGCAGCGCCTCACATGACAATGACAAGCACAAGGGTACAGCAGCGCTCACATGACAATGACAGCAGCACAAGGGTACAGCAGCGCCTCACATGACAATGACAGCAGGCACAAGGGTACAGCAGCGCCTCACATGACAGTGACAGCAGGCACAAGGGTACAGCAGCGCCACATGACAATGCCAGCAGGCACAAGGGTACAGCAGCGCCTCACATGACAGTGCCAAGAGTAATAAGGGTGTCAGCGCCGCCACATGACAATGACAGCGGGCACAAGGGTACAGCAGCGCTCACATGACAATGCCAGCAGGCACAAGGGTACAGCAGCGCCTCACATGACAATGACAGCAGGCACAAGGGTACAGCAGCGCTCATGACAGTGACAGCAGGCACAAGGGTACAGCAGCGCCACACATGACAGTGCCAGCAGCACAAGGGTACAGCAGTCATTAAGACAATGCCAGCAGGCACAAGGGTACAGCAGCGCTCACATGACACAGTGCGCAGGCACAAGGGCACAGCAGCCACATGACAATGACAGCAGGCACAGCAGTACAGCAGCGCTCACATGACAATGCCAGCAGGCACAAGGGCATGTTGTGCGCCTCTACATGACAATGACAGCGGGCACAAGGGTACAGCAGCGCCTCACATGACAATGCCAGCAGGCACAAGGGTACAGCAGCGCTCACATGACAGTGCCAGCAGGCACAAGGGTACAGCAGCGCTCACATGACAATGACAGCAGGCACAAGGGTACAGCAGCGCCTCACATGACAGTGACAGCAGGCACAAGGGTACAGCAGCGCCTCACATGACAATGACAGCAGGCACAAGGGTACAGCAGCGGCTCTTGTACGAGGTGATGAGGATCATCTCCACACTACAGTAGGGCAAGCCCCCCATGTACGCCCTGGAGAATGTGTCCCCCCTTGTGCACCGCAAGGGCGCATTGCTGAGGGACGTGGTGTTCCCATACATATGTCATGTGGCGGAGCAGCCGTTGTGGTTTGGCGCTCAGGCACAATGGGTCGCTCCTGGAGGAGTGGTGCGCCTGCGTGATCAGCACCAGAGCATGGCGCCGCCGGGGAGCCGCCGGGAGACCTCGGAGCAGGGGGGGCAGACGCTACCTTGCTGGCAGCAGGGAGCATATGTGCCCAGCCATTAAGGCAAAGAGACCTGTCACAAACTTTTCCGGTTCACCTCCATCCCAAACCCCACCTTAACGTGCCGAGGCTGTTTCTAGCCATACCGCCAGGTGGTAAAATTAATATTGATCTAGGGGCAAGCGTAACAGCTGTGCACCTTCGAATATCACGCTTCCAGTAGGAAGAGTCACATTTTTTCTTTTTCTTTTCTTTAATATTGATGTGCCGAGGCTGTTTCTAGCGACACCGTGAGGTGGTGAAACTAATATTGGCGTGTCAAGGCTGTTTCTAGCGACACCGCGAGGTGGTAAAACTGGTTGCTGCGGCGTGCAGACGCTATCAAGCACGTGGCAAAAGCAAGGTCATCGGTTGGTGTGAACGCGGAGAAGCAGGGCGGTAGAGATGTTGCAACAGGAGAGACATCAGGGTCGTCTCACTTGGTGGGCCACGGCAGGGAACACTTTTGATTGCATTTGCCCCCTCTGCACTCGCAAGTGTTCCACCTCGCAAGATAGCGGATGACTACGAGGGTGCAGAGCAACGGAGTCCAAACAAAGTGACACAATGGCATCGTACCCCGTGAAGGAGCACGTTGATGGCGTGGAAGCTGAAGGGTTCCGGTCCAAACCAAGAGGCGTTTGCGCGGAAGCTCAAAGTGGTCAGCGGGCGATATGACCTGTCGGGGCACAACTCTTCCCACCGAAATCTTACCTCTTGCAGTTTTTTGTTACACGGCACTCACATCTGTATCCTTCATGCGCGTATTTCGTGAGGTGAAAATAAGTATCACATATCTTAAACCCTCGGCCCAGACGAGGGCACGAGGAGGTATGTCGCTTGAAGCCGCCAGAACATGGCATATGCACCAGCCAGAAGCCAAAGCATTGCTGACGAAACTTATGCGGTGGGAGCAGATTGCCCACCGCGACGTGACGTGGCAACCAGCACGAAGCGGTCAAGCCGACTCCAAGGCTTGGTCGAAAGTTTCGCCCACAATCATCCTCCACACCCTCCTACGCTGTCCTAAGCGCTAAGAATCGAGAAGCTGCAGTTTTATCCAATCCTGAAGTTCGTGAACAGTCTTGATCTAGACGAAGGTGCAGATGTGCGGCCTGGGCTTGTGTTTCAACTGAGAGAGATGCAGAGTACGGCGCGCGGGGTGGGAGAATACTTATGCGATACGGGGCTTGAGATTGGCTTTCCCCAGAAGTCGTGCCGCCAAATCTCTCGAAGCGGCGCGTTACCCCTGACGCAGAGGGCGCACAGATCACGGGGCACGAAAGCCCCACGTTCAGTGCTCTTCAAGCCCATTCTCATTCTCTATTCGCCCTCGCAAGTACGCGTTGGTGGACGCGCACAAGTTACCCGGCTAGGTGACGCGGTGAAAAACCAAGATCACTGAATCGAGGAGCCGCAGGACGATGGCCTCCGAAAGCGGCGCTTGACGAGGGCGTGACAAGAGCGAGCCGAGGTGTCCGTGTTAGGAACAAGACCACTTACGTCCAGGAGCCGCAGGGAAGGTGCTCCCCCGGAAGCGGCGCTTGCGGAGGGCTTATCATGGGTTTGCCGAGATTTCAGTGTTAGACCCGCACACAGACATAGACACACACACATACATGCATGCATACATACATACAACATGTATATACATACATTCGTATATATATATATGTAAAGAGAGAGAGAGAGACATTTAACAAAAATCAATCATAATAACATGCAACGTATTTGTAGGAGGGCATTGAGGAGTGATTACGTTACATCGTCGTTGGTTACCACCGCCATCACGTCGTCAATCTGCAACTCAACAGCAGCAGATCAGCACTCTCAAGCGTGTCGTTTTGCGAAGACGTTCCATACGGTGGCTTTCCTCCGTGATAACGTACCAGGAAGTCGCCGGGCACGGAATTGACGTTGCAGAGCATGGCCAAGAGTCCTGCAGCGAGTGCCGCACGGGCAAGTCCGAAGCTGCGGCGTTTTATCTTCGGGCCTGAGTCGCGGATAAAGCAGCAGTGTACCCTAACCTCATCATACGCAGAAGACCCCTTGAAATTGAAAGAGTGAAAACCAATTAGAACGACATATCACGAGCTACAACCGCGCACTTTGCCGGGCACGACTCTTGAACGTGGTGCACACGCTGAGTGGAAGGAGGTCAACACAAACACATATCGAAGCTTTCGGGGGGATACTTTTTCCTGCCGCTGCCACGTCATAGGCGCAGCTCAAAGGGTCTTCGTTTGTCCGCGTTGTGCACTTGCGTTTTCTCATGCCGCACGCGAGTGTTGAAACTATTACGTGTCGGAAAAAGGCAAGCCGTTCATCGGCTGAGATCCTCTATACGGAATCTTAGGGAATACTGAAGGTGGCGGAGGCTAAATCTGGAAATATGAGCGGTGCCTACTCACACAACAGTTCAGGGATGGAAGCGCAACCCTTGAACCAAACGTCGACACGACTTAGTGACTAACGTCAGAGCTCGTGCTCGACAGTACGACCTACGTGTACAATGAAGCTAAAGCTCGTTGAAAGCAACAGAGCGCGCCATTGCCACACACGACAGTACAGGATACGAGGTAGGTGTCGATCACACCTAGCGCAGGATAAATTGTTGTTTACTTTGAACGTTCGTGTGGCGAATGTGTGTGAGCGTGCACACTTCCACCGAGCACGAAGGCGACGAAAGACGACGAAAGAACCAAACGAAAGATGCTTCATGACACATCAGGCATGTCACACCCCAAACAACTCCGACCGGACGACTCGGAAAGTCGGAAACTCGGAATCGTCCGAATCCAGCTTCCAGGTCGAGCGGAGGTGACACTCCAGCTCCAATGCTCCATCCTCCATCGCATGCGATGGTATTTTCTTTTTGATCTCTCGAGGGGTTTACTGTAGGGTTTTTGGACGAGGAACGCTTGTAAATTTGAAACCGGTCGCAGTTACAGCACACTTCGCAATATTGAGTCGGGATTTACGATATACGCATTCCGCTTGTCACAAAGGCGACTTTACTCCGTTTGCCAACTTTGCAAATATACTTCATTGCACATTCGGAGACATTAATGTCAACATAATGTCAACCTCTGTGTTTGCTTGGAATATCCCATACGATGTCGCCGCGAATGGAAACGACCTCAAGGAACTTTTTGAAGTAGTAGGCCCAGTGGAGCAGTTCACGTACGATCGCCCTGACAAACACTTTTTGTATGCGATGGCCGGGTGTTGTAACCCGTTTGGGAAGTAACGCACATCACGTCTTTCTCCTCTTGTTCTCATTTTCACGGAGATTCTATCACACTTGTTCAGTGCAGAAGGTAGTCTATCAGATGATAGATATATAAATCCTGTATGATACAGACAGTAGGCTTGAATACTGACGGGCGGTGTGGATGTTTGAACGTGGTCATTATTCACGGCATGCAGTCTTATAAAAAAACCCCAAAACAGCTTCAGCTCCGCTCGTTTTAAATATGCCGACCACGAAACGGCGCTAAAAGCAGTCCTCAAGTACAACGGTTGGAAGCTCGACAACGCCAGCCGCGTGCTTAGGGTGAAGATAGACAGCGCGCATAGTCCTGCAGGTTAGTTTCCCAGTTTCGAGCCCCGCCCCCCCCTTTTAAACACAGCGCAGTTGTTACAAAAATATAACGTTTACCGGTCCGTGATTCCCGAGAGGAAGTGGCTCGCGGGCACCTCGGCGCATCTCGGTGTACTCCTGACCAATTCCCCCAATGGCCCTTTGGAGACTCTGTCCGAACACTCGCTATCCTTCATACTCCCCATCTTCACTTCTGTAGAGCTCATAAGGACTATTGCGCAGTGTGATAAGAGAATTTGATCAGCTCCGCGATGCCCAGTTCATGACGGGGTACTTCAGGGGAAACTGCCGATTCTGATTTGTCACAACTGAAAATAGTCAAAGGGAGTGGGCCACATTCGTGAGCTCGCCCTCACCGTTTCATGCTTCGGACTTGCATGGCAACGTTAAACGGCTATAACACTTTGAAACGAATCCTTGCGCCATAGTTTCATACATAACAGCAAGTTAGGACTATTCGTTGATTAGTAAATGGAACCATGCACTGTGCTTGAGGTTGGTTGAGCAAGGTCAGAGTGGGGAGTGCGCGTTGCACTCACAGCTTAACGCATGTACGTGGGCACATGAACAGGGAGTATTCTGGACGCCGCCTCTAAAGAAGTGCCCTCAACAGAAACCTGGCCAGCCTCCGCAAATTCAAAACTGTCAGAAGAGGTTTCACAGCTGGTTAGTGCCGACACGAAGTCGGAATCAGCGCTTGATTCGAGTGCACTCAAACCCTTGTATCCCCGGAAACCATGCATCGAGTTTCACCAAGAGGGGAAGTGCGGACGCGGTGATAAGTGCGTATTTTCTCATGGCGAGGACGAGTTAGCTTCTGCCTTACCAACGCAACGTCAGCTTGCTTCAAGGTGCGCTCCTGTAAACCCTAATCAGAACCTTTCATGTGTGCATGTGTAACTGGAGAAAAGAAACCTCTGCCATCTTCAGAGTCGTTCCTTGTTGATAACTTTGAGAACTGTGTCGCACATAGCTCTATCTAGGGCGGCGATCGATTATGCGTTTACCGGTATCTCAACCATATTTATTTCCTGAACTTGATTTGACCACGAAAGCCTCTTCCCAGATTTAACGTGCTCGGATTGTCGGGTACGCATATCTTTTACCGGCGACGGAGTCAAAGCATGCGGGGCTCTACGTTCTACCTTTTCAGCTGGGACCGGTGGGTCACTCTTGCGGGCTAGTCCAAAGCTTGTTTTTTGTAACACGCTGTTACTTGTGTCACTCTTTTCCAGCAAGCCGGCCAGGGAGGGTCAAATCAAGGTTGGGAGCAAGTACAAACCAAGAGCTGCCAGTAGCAAGAGGAAGCAGTGCAAGTTTTGGGTGCTCAACGGCGAGTGCCCTCACGGATCCAAGTGCAGATTTGCTCACAGGGACACTGAACCGCAACAAAAGGTTTTACCCATCAAGCCCAGGTCGGAACCTACAACTTCGCTGCCCCGTGATCCGCCCTCGTAGCAAATGTGGTCGAACCTCATCAAACGACATTTTCCGCTCAAGTTTTCTTCAGCCGCCGGGAAGATTGCTGTGCACAGGCCTCTTGTATGGGCTTGGACACGGGTAGATTATGAAGACACCTGGGGGGCCTATCAGAGGGACACCTACCTCCACCAATAACTCCCCCCCCCCACACAACATTCCGAAGCAGGGAGCTGGGAGAGGCCAAGGCCGATGGCAACGAAGGGAACGGTTGAGTCAGAGACGTAGGAAACGAAGTCACCTCATGATTAGACGGTTACAACCCAGTTAAACAGTTGCGAAATTTGGACCTGCAGATGATCCAGGGAGTGCGCTCGATGGCCCTAACTAGGGTTCACGCGAAAAGCACAGGTTGAACCGCGGCCCAGCCAGGGGTGATCCTCCGAGTGAGCTCGTTGTGCAGCTCTCTCCCTCTCTATGACGTATCGTGCGCGGCCTTCCAAGTCGTGTCATGCTTTTATGATGTGTTATGCGCGGCCTTCGAAGTCGGGGGACTACGGGGTGAGGGCTGAGTGCGGGTGGGCTCCGTATGCACAGCATTGAAGGCGGATCTTTGACCACCGCTATAAAACATGACTCCCCTTTTTTGTCATCCCAAGGTTGGCAACAATTCTAAACCCGACGTCTCCACCATGCCTGGACTGGAGTCTTTCATCATCTCCGAGTTCTGGTTGCTCTGGAGTTGCGTAAAGTGATTCTGTGAAGGCATTTTCTTACATGTTTCCTTCGGTTGAATTCGATGTTGGGATTCCAACTTTGTTTGTACGATGTGCTCCTTGTTTCCACTGCCATGGAGCTTAGCGGCCATTTGCTGTCGTTTGTTGTCATTTGTCGCTGTGAGACCCCTACCTAATAGGAGACTTAACTTAAAGGCATTGACCATTCCTTGTCACCACGTGTATTTCAACGTTTTCCTCGGTGAAACTTGTTGCATTTCTTTTCTTAGCTGGTCTAGTCCCCTCCGATGTTTGTTTACCAGTGGGCTGTACTGCAGCATGTTGAGCTGAAGGATCTAAGGAGCTGAAGGAAGGAAGTTGAGCTGAAGGATCTAAGGAGCTGAAGGAAGGAAGTTGAGCTGAAGGATCCAAGGAGCTGAAGGAAAGGAGTTGAGCTGAGGCCTTTGCACACCTGAACGGAGGGTTCCCATGATGAGCACTGCATTTGTTCCTCATCTGCAGGCACCAAGGTGATACGGGTGCGTGTGGACGCTGTGCCCTACATCATTGGAGAGGTGAGTCATAGCCGGTGGCCGCACAACGCTCATGCACAGCCTTTTTTTAATCACATCCGTTGATCCACTGTGTGTCCCCATAACTGAATCGGGCAGCGTATATTTCCATGGCGTGCATGACCTTCGTG